>CAUYPK010079680.1:0-102662 GCA_963574355.1 Loris lydekkerianus | reverse complement strand
ACAAGGGTACATGTGAAACTTAGTAAATGTGGAATGTAAATGTCTTGGCACGGTAACTGGGAAAATGCCAGGAAGGCTATGTTAACTATTGTGATGAAAATGTGTCAAATGGTCTGTGAAGCTAGTGTATGATGCCCCATGATCATATCAACGTACGCAGCTATGATTTAATAAAAAAAAAAAAAAAAAAAAGAGGGAAACAGCGGCCAGTGTGACTCGCAGTCTCAAGAGGTGAGAGGCCAAGGTGGCTGTAGCTGGGCCCCTGGTCCACGTGAGGAAGACAGAGTTTCCTCTCACATCCTTACTGATGATCAGCACCCCACTGCCATGGGTGAGCACATTTACCCCAGAGGGAGAAGGCAGCTGTGATCTGGCAGGAACGTGAATGGCTAGAAGTCCAGAGAGTCAGTCATTTAACCCCATTCGTGGTCACTGGCGCTCTCAGTGTAGTAGAGACCAGGGGTTGACAGGAGAGCCCCCGACACTGTGCAATACAGACTGAGGCAGTTCCACACGGCGCCCCGTGAGCCCTGCTGGGACAAGGAAACTAAGATTCAGAGTGGATGAGTCACGGCCAAGCTCCCCAGCGGGAGAGCAATATTTAAGTCCTCCAGAGTCTCCAAGCTCTACCTGCTACAACATGTCTTGCCCGAAAAGAAAAGTCAAGACTTTCCAAGTCCTGAAACAGCTGTCTCCATACCCCCAGCAGGTGTTTGTCGGCCAGGTAAACCCCATGGCAGGGGACAGCCCACCCTGCCCCTTCCCTGCCAGCCCATTGGGAAGGGAGGCCTGAGGTGGCCCGTGCCCCACCAGGCTGCAGGCTCAGGGAGCGGCGACGCCTCCTTGGTGGCACTCACCTGCTGGGCTCTGCACTGCCTGCCTTGCGGTGCAAGGAACACATATAAATTACCCCACCTGTGCAATTAGCTGTTTGCCAGGCTAACTGTCAGCATTAAATCCTGCTCAGTCACGGTTTTAAAGCTTAGTTTAAAATCTCTATCTCTAAGAAATCCATACTCCCTCCCACCAAGGGAGAAAAAATAGATTTAGTGGGCTTCTCCCACTTCCTTTTGTAGCAGCCCAAGTTACAAGGGGCATGCGCCAAGCAGATGTTTCCAAGGGCAACGAAGCTGCAGACCGTCTCCACTGCTCTCTGGCCCTTGTCTGTGCTCCCCCAGATAAATTCCTGAATTAGGACTTATTTCTCAGAGCCCTCTGAATGTCTGTGACACCCCTTTCCTCACCACAGCATAAATCTTTCTGCATCCTCAGAGGTGAGGAGGCAAAACACCTTCACTCACGAGCCAAGGGCTGGGGGTCAGTGAGGGAGGGAGGGTTGAGGCTCCCCTGCCTGAGACCACCGGCCACCAGCCGCCCTCTCTCCCTGGAGGCTGATGCTGCCCCAGGGGGTTATCAAGGCTGTGGAGGGAGCTCAGTCTCCCTCTCACGGGGCCTCTCCCACTTTCTTTCTGTCCCAGACCCCAGGTTGCCTCTGTGTGAAGCCAGGAAAATGCAGACCACTAAGGCCTAGGGGCAGAGAATTCAAACTGGAGCCGCCCAGAGCCCCCATCTCACTCCCTTTTCCATCCCAGGGAACAATAAGACCCAGAGAGGGGTGACCTGTCTGAGGACACACAGCTGGGCTGGAGGGACCGAATCCCACAGGCCTCGGCTCATGGCCAAGCTGACAGTGTGATGTGTTGTTCCGAGGGGCACACCTGGAGGTGAATTTCAATCTTCCTCACTAACTACACGTTTCGTCTACGCCTGAGCACAGACATTTCCTCCTACTGCCCTTCATCAGCCTTCCGCAGGTGCAGAGGTGGCCTTGAGGGAGTAAGATGGGACAGAGGGCAGACAGAAGTCCAGGTAGGTCTAGGGGGAGGGCATGGGCCAGGCCTGCAGCAGAAGGCGTGGAAAAGAGGAATGGACAGTGAGGGGCTGACCCAGCTCGGGGTCAGCTGGACACAGGCATTGAGGAGCGTGAGGGAAGGGCTGATTGTAACCCCTGGGTCTGAGCCCAGGGAATGAGGAATCAGGTGGTAGCCCTGACTGCCCCGGAGCCCACAGTGGGGGGCAGGTGGGGCAAGTGAGCTGGGGGCCAGGAGTGCTGCCCTCGGGCTCCCGAAGGTGAGGCCCTGCAGCCGTTTCCATCCCATTGTCCTCCCACCTGTCACGTAGCCACCGTGGGCCCAACACATAGTAAATGCTGAGGGATCCAGGGGGAAGTGTCTCACAGAAGCTGCTCAGGTGCCAGGGGCGACAGTGTGCATCCTCTCAGAGTCCTCCTAAGTCCTCCCCAAATCAGGATGAAGCACCACTCCCAGGTGGTTGCCCCTCAACTTTGGGCAGGGCGGGCCTGGACATGTCCACAGGGCTGGGCCATGCAGCCAGGAGCCGGGAGCAGGGGATGGGGGCCTGGAGGGAGGTCAGAGTGTGAAGAGACAGTGGTCAGTGAGGGCCATGTGACTGAGGTCGAGGTGGAGGTTGGGTGGAGGATGGTGGGTGCCCTGGGCACTGCTGCAGGAGCCAGCATATATTCACGGTAGCTAAAGGTAGGCGCAGAGTTTCTGGGACCCAGACAAGAGTTGGGAGGAAGCTGAGTGCACACCTCAAGGAGGACTCTGAGGGTCAGAATGTGAGGGTCAGATGGGAGGGTGGGGACTCCCCTGGAACAAGGGGTCTACCCTGTAGGAGGCAAACTGGGCCAGCTTTGGAGCCCACGTTCTGTGCTCAAGGCTGGGCCAGGCCCCCATCAGGAGGAGGCCATCAGAATGGGGCTTTTCCCAGCAAGCTCCAAGCAGGTCACTCTGCCCAGAGTGAAGACACGGTGACCAGAGCAGGATTGGGCACTTAGCGAGGTAAACATGTAGGGTGCCTCTGGCCACGGCCGAGGAGCCACAGGAGAGGGCCAGAAGACTTGGCCGACACCAGCCAGAAGCCAGCAGGGAGCGGACCGTGCCTCTGTGTGTGCATGCCTGTCCTGTGACTCACGGGAGAAGGGCAGGTGTGCGGGGAGACCCACAGGAGGGCTGGCCTGGGATGCAGGCGGCAGGGACTGGTGACGACCCTTCTTGAGAGCCTGGATCTGGGGGAGCCACCCTGATCCAGGACGATCTCATCTCCATCCTCACCTGAATCTCATCTGGGAAGACCCTTATTCCAAATAAGTCCATGTTCTCAGCTTCCAGGTAGACTCGACATTCTAGGAACACCCTTCAACCCACTATGGGAGGAAGGGGAATGAAGTGACACAGTGGACCCACAGCCCCAGGCTGACGGGGCACCGGCCCAGCAGAGGGCAAGTGAGCACCGTCACTTCCTCCCCTTTCTTGGGCCCCCTCAGTGCAGTCCCCTCTGCAGCCTCCACCCTCTCCATTTACCCACTCGCCCCTGCTGGGGGTGTCGTGCTGGCATCTTCTGATTTATTCAAGGTATTCTGAATAAGTGATGCCGGAGCTCTTTTTATGGCAGGTGATGGGGCTAAGAGGCAGCAGAGACAAAAGGTGATGTTGCCACGTAGGAGCCCCGGGGTTGGTGGAGTGTGGCGGGGGAGGGGGTTCTCTTGCCACTACCAGGCAGGGAGGAGGCACCACTACCCTCCCCTCCCCTCACCTCTCCTTCCCTCCCCTTCCTTCCCTTCCCGGGAAACAGCGGCCAGGATTTAATATGCAAAGGTGGAGAGGCTGGCATGGAGCATCCTCGCTGCATGCCATATTTCAAACAAAGAATGCACAACAAAGGCTGGGCAGCCGGTGTGGGGATTTGTCAGAATTCAGCTGTGGGAGAGATTTATCTAAGCTGAGTGGAGGGGCCTGTGACCTTGGGTTTGAGAGCTCTAAAGTGAACAGGCGGCTGTTGAAGACGGAACAAAGAGATGCTTGTGATTATCATTATTTAATATAATGGTCTTAAACTGTTGGGAGGGGGAGTTAGGTGGCACAAGAGAATTGTTTTTTATTCCAGGAGATGTAAGAAAGATGTAATGGAGGGGAAAAGCAGGGGGGAGGAGGAGGAGGGAGAGGTGGGGGAGATTTCTGAGATGAAGGGGAGGGAGAGAGAGGGAGTGAGCCAGAGAGGAAGGAGGACCGGCAGGGCTGGTAAACAAGGAGCCTCCCCTCCCCCTTCCCTCTCCCCCTCCCTCCTCTCCCCCTCCCTCCCCCCTCCTCCCTCCCTGTAGGTCCAGCCTCAGCCCCAAAGAGCAGGAGGAGGACTGTTGGGAAGGAGGTGACCCATCTTGTGCCAGGAGGGGCTGGGCTGAAAAGGGCAGAGGCTTCAGGAAGCAACCACGGAAAGGGGACTGGGACCTGTCACAGCTTGGGGACCGAGTATGGCAGGGCTGGCAGCCTCCCCAGGCTGGAGGTCCAGATCAGATAAGCCTGGTGCTGGAGAGGGGTGTGTGCTGCCTGGGACAATAAAGACTGGGATGTGGAAAACAGAAGCTGGTGGGGTCTTTCCCCAGAGTCCTCAAGAAGGTGGACTGCACCCCTCCTGCAGGCATTGGACCCCTGGAGTGCCAATGCTCTGAGCCGCTGTGTGCATGGGGGTGGTGGGCAGTGTGGAGGTGCCCACAAGGAGGCCCCCCTGCTGTGCCTGCCCAGCCCAGAACAGGGTCGGACAAGGACAGTCCCCACCTGCCAGGATCAAGCCAGGTGCCCACAGCTTCCTCACTTACAGAGGTCCTGCCTCTTTCTTTCCACTGGGAATTTGGAATTCCTTTTCTCCATTTTCCTCTCCCATATTGGCTAAGTTTCTGGTCCCAGTCAGACAAGATAAACTTGGTGGTCTTCGTGGCCCAGCCAGGGTGAACAACTGCAGTTCTCCCTGGAACGTGCCAGAAGCCTGGTCCCCAGGAGCTGGGGGCTCGGCAGAGCTTCAGAGGAAGGTGGTTGGGGGTGGAGGCAGGTGGGCAGCAGGAGCCGGTTCTGTCCAGCACCCAGGATGTCCTGGTGAATGCCTAGGTGGGCCAGATGGCTAATGTCCAGGTGGTGTTCTGAGGCTTCTCCCCAGAAAAGTTGTCATTATTTCAGAGGAAGTGCTCAGACCCCAGGAGGGAGGAGCAAGTAGGGTCAGGGGTCAAACAGGAGGGATGAGGCCAGGCAGGAAGGAGAGGGTGTGAGCTTCCCACTCAGGTCCCAGGCACCCTGGACAGGGTCCTCACTGTCCTCCCTCTTTGGCCTGTCCCCGAGGCAGGGAAGGCAGCTCTTTCTCTTTCTTCACCACTCGACAGGGCCTGGGGACCTGGGGCCCAGGGTCAGGAGGGGAATGCATGGGACAGAACTCCAGGCAACCGCAGTACAGGGAGCTGTTGGGGGTGTGGAGTGGGGGATGACAGAAGCATCTCACAGGGCGCTTCTCCCACGCATGAGGAACAAACGGCCAGAGTGAGGCACCTGGACCAGCTCTAATACCAGAGGGCCCGAGCCTCAGTCTCCTCTCCCGTGAAATGGGGTGAGGATGGGCCCCACCATGGGGTGGTTGTGAGAATGCAGGAAGTGGAGGCTCCAGAAGAGTCTTCCCACCCCAGCCTGTCGCTGCCTCTGTCTCCCCTGGCTCCGCTCCAGCAGCGGCAGCAGAGTCCGTTTGCCACACTGTGCAGGGCAGGCTCCACAAGGGCACGGTTCCTGCTTCAGCCCCAAGAAACTGTCCTTCATCCCACCTGGTCACAGAAGACTCCCAGGACATCTAAGGACAGTCCCTGGGTCTCAGAAGGAACAGCCGCAGGGGCTCCACACAATCCCGTGCCAGAGGGTCATCTGTCCTTGCCGGGATCCAGAGTCACCAAGCTGCTGTCCCCACGGGAGAAGTTTGGACAGGGAAGACGGGTATCTCACTGGAAGCCAGAACGGCCTTCTGGGAAGAGAGGGGGCAGCAGCTAACTGACGGATCTTCCTGGCTCACCAGCCCATCTGTCACATTTCCTGATAAATACAAGCCCTCACACTGTCAGACAGGCCCGTGAAGTGGCCGCACTCCTTTGCCTGCCTCTGTCCATTCCTAGTTAATGGCTTCTGGAAGTTCACGTGTCTCATTCCCACAAGTATTTACGGAGTGTCCAGAAGGGGCCCGGCAGGCACTGGGCTGGTCTCTGGCCGGAGGGGAAGGAGAAGAGTTTGCTGCACAGAAGGAGGGCACGGGCAGCTGTGAGAAAGCACTAGAATAAACCCAGCAGCACTGGGTGGCCGGGTGCAGCCATGACCTGGAGCTGGGGTCTGCCGGGCCTGGGAGACCAGGCGGGCCTGTGGGAGGTACTGTCTTGGCACCTGCCAGGCAGAGAAGGGAGAGAGAATGGAGGGAGCAGGAGCAGGGGTGCCCTGATCTGTGCACATGCAGTCTACCAACCAGTACCTTCTCCCTGCCTCTGCTCCACCTGGCCACCATCATTCTCCCTGCAGGCTTGGCCACACCTGTGAGAAGTCTCAGGATGGCTGGCAACCATTGCTTTCTTATCTCTACAGACTCAGGACAGAGAGAGGTGTTCTCTAAGTCTGGGTCTGGGTCAAGGCAGTCACTTCCGCCTAGTTGCACTTGTATTCTCTCTCTCCAAACTCCAGACCCTGTGCCCAACTGACCACTCCACTTGTCCCTGTGGGTGTCCCTCCTTTGCCTCCTAGCCTGCTCCCTTCTTGGTGACAGCACCGGCATCCTTACATTGCCAAAGACCAACTAGGAGTTTTCCCTGAAGGGTTAGGAGACTCCTGCAGCTCTACCTTCAATGTAAACCCAGAATCCAGCATCACTGGGGAATCTGAAGAAACTGAACACACCCTGTCCTTCGGATAACAGTGTTGTACCGATGTCAACATAAGAAAAACTAGTGAACAGTAGAAGGCAACTCTCTGGATTATCTTTGCAACTCTTCAGTAAGTCCGAAATTACTTCACAATAAAATTTAATATGTATGTAAAAAGGTATGTTCCTTTGCTAACGTGCCAAAGTGCCACACACTGAGCAGCTTGAACAACAGACACATGTTTTCCCCAGAGTGAGAGGCCAAATGTGGGGAGTTAAGGTGTGGGGGGCGGGTTCCTTCTGAGGCTGTGAGGGACGGACCTGCTCCAGGCCCCTTTTCTTGGTGTGTAGATAGTGTGTCTCTCAAATATCCCCCACAGCACTGCACGGGGGTGTGAGCACCTTGCAATAACAAGAAAACACTAATCCCCCCTAACTGCCCACTGTAACATTGCTGCCATTTATTTCACTTTGTATACACACATATGTAGTATGTGTACACACACAGGCATATGTACACACGTAAGTGAATGTGCACCCATAAGCACATACACACATTCACATAAATACACATGTAAGTATACGTGCACACACAATTATATATGCTCATATACTTACTAGTATGTTTGCTTATGTGTGTCCGTCAGCTTCTATGTGTGTATGCTTGTGTTATGCTTAAGTTCAGGCTTTCTGAACCTCCCTTCTCATGAGCAGAGCAGACATTACTCATCTACGGCAGGACCCAGGCTTGCTTAGCCCCAAGCCCACCCAATCTGTCTCAATATAACAATTCCAAGGAGCCTCTGACAATCATTCAGAATTTGCACGAGGAATCTCTTTTCTATCCTGGTTTTAGTCTTTCCCTCTGGTTTTGCTGCACTGGGCTATCCTACACCAGTGCCCAGACCAGTTCCGTCGGTCGGTCAGCATCTGTGACTGAGCCCTGAGCACAGGGGGGTGCAGATGACCTTCACCTCCATTCCACCCCAGCACCCAGCTCAGCGCTCATGTGCTGCTTTCTAAGACACAGTCTGGCTTGGTCACAGGTGCATCAGCATGGCGGTCACCCACTTAAATGCCAGCTGAGAACCTTTGCAGGCCTGCCCTGTGCCCCTGCTTTAAAAGCAACCAGCCCCTCTCATGCCTTGCTCCACAAGTATCCCTAGCATCTGTCACCTCCTAACCCTCCGTACATCAAAACACACACTATTATGGTTTCCATCTCTTCTGTCTCCCTGCTGCTGAAACAAACTCAGCTCTTTTTTCATTCACTGGCATGTCTTCAGCACCTGTACCAGTGCTGGGCACTTGGTAGGTTCGAGAGAGTCTTTGATGTTGTGTGAACCTCTCCAGCTAAGGCGAAGCTCTGCCTTCTTGGCGACCGCCCAGGGGCTGGATGCTGCTCAGGAGCTGTGATTGGCAGGTGCATATGTCTTTGATTAATAAGAATGGGGAAACACATTCACACTTACTTAATGCATTCGCTTTTGTTGGCAACATAGCTCGGAATGCGGTGCCCATGTGGGGGAGGCATGGGGGACGATGGTAACACCAAGGGAGCCCTTTGCAGGGAATGCTGGCCCTGGGTGTGGGCCAGCAGCCCCACTCACTCACTGTGGGCCGCCATGGGGGCCTTCCCCTCCTCACCTCCTGCTCCATGAAACAGGGATGCAAACATCCACCCTCACAGAGACATAAGGATCCAAAGGGATGACCCTTGCAAAAGGTGTTTCCTGAAACTGCAAATCCACTGCCTGTTCACCATTAGGGAAGGACGACATAGGGGCAAGCCTGGTCCACTCTGCTCTGGAAGCCAAGCCCTCCTAGTAGTGACTCAGGTAACCCTGGACAACAGTCGAGTGATGATGCAAATCCAGCTGGGAACCATACGCCATGGGAGTCCACTCATATGCAGGTGTTTTCCAATGAAAGTGACACAGCATGTGCCGGCCTCTCCCGCCTCCCTTCCACCTCCTCTGCCACCACTGGGCAGCAAGATTGACCCCTCCCCTTCCTCTTTCTCCTTGGCCTACCTGATATGAAGATGAGCTGATGAAGACTTTTCCCATGGTTCACTTCCACTTCATAAACCGTACATATAGTCTCTCTTCCTGCTGATTTTCTCAACACCGTTTTTCCCTCTAGCTTCCTACACAGTGAGGACGCAGCGTACAATAGACAACCCACACGTCGCGTCACTGGAACATTCATGTCATCAGTGAGTCTCCTGGGCAACAGCAGGCTCTCAGGCCAGGTGCAGCGGCTCACACCTATAATCCTAACACTCCCGGGGGCCAAAGCAGGTAGATTGCTTGAGCTCAGGAGTTCAAGACCAGCCAGAGCAGGAGCAAGACCCCATCTCTACTAAAAATAGAAAAATTAGACAGGCATTGTGGCAGGCACCTATAGTCCCAGCTACTGGGAAGGCTGAGGCAAAAGGATCGCTTGGGCCCAAGTGTTGGAGGTTGCTGTGAGCTATGACACCACAGCACTCTACCCAAGACAACAAAGTGAGACTCTGTATCAAAACAAATACATTAAAAAAAAAAAAAAAAAAAAGAGCAGGGCTAAATCCCAAGTTGTTCAGGGGTCACCTGCTCTTGCCTGTGCTGGGCGCTATTGAGGCCTCGCTCAGGGACCACCACCGGCACTCACAGCGGGGTCATGTTCACGGTGCACCGGCTATGCTGGTGCTCAGTTGGTGTGTGCTGAGTTAGGGTGAAGCCCACTGAACCTCAGTGTCCTCAACTACAAAACTAGTGCTGAGAACACTTGTCGTGTGTGTGGAGGTGGCGCTTCTCGCGGCCTGACTGGGTGGGATGGGCACCAGGAGGAAGCAAGCGTGGCAGGGTGTAAGTCTCAGGACCTGGGCAGAGCTGGGTAGCACAAATGCCTCTCTGCCACTCACAGCTTCCCGCCTTCCGTCATGACCGCCGCAGTCTTCACTGCCTTCTCTGCTGGGCAGAAGTTCAGTGGTGACTGTGCTGGTGGATGACTCATGTGGCTCCCAGCCCCCACCCAGGCTGCTGTGGGGGCCCTGGAATCCTCATTTTTCCATCCCCCCACCATGAAAGCTCCCACAGAGTACAGGAAAAGCTGTTGGTCCTCGGCAGAGCATGTGTTCTGTCGCCCCAAGTCCTGCCACTGTCTTCTGGGGCTCCGTGTGCTGTTTGCAGTTTGCAAGTGTAAGAACCAGCCACCCCCTGCCCTGGAAGAGGGCATGTCAGCAGCAGGTCCGGCAACTTAATTTGGAAATAGCGCGGTTCTGGCTTGTCCAGCACC
Organism: Loris lydekkerianus; assembly: GCA_963574355.1. Lineage (NCBI taxonomy): Eukaryota > Metazoa > Chordata > Mammalia > Primates > Lorisidae > Loris > Loris lydekkerianus. The sequence continues at coordinate 92,648 of CAUYPK010079680.1, read as the reverse complement.
ACCACTGTTGCTACCTTTGGTCCAAGCCTCGGTTGCCTGCCAAGTAAGGAACACTCTCGGCAGAAGCACCTTTGTGCTGCCGGGCACGGGGGACAGGGGAGCCCCTTTGCGAGGCAGTTCTTCCTCCCTTTGGAAAAGTACACATCCCCCCAGGACCATGCCCATCTTTATTAACCGGGTCCTTCCACCGCTGCTGGCATGCCACTGGCTCAGGGCTGCGGCTCCCATGTCTACCCTGAAGCCATTAGTCTTGGCATCGCTGCCAGGAGTCTGTGAGTCACGGCCACAGCTGCTAAACGCCCTTCAGTGTTGGGGAACCCTGGCCCCACTTGGAGGTGGTGCCCAGGACACCCTAGAAGCTGGCCAGAGAGAAATTCCCAAACTTGCTCATGAACATCAGCCACAAAATCTGAGATTTGGGGAACTTGAGCCGCTTATCCTGGGTCACAGCCAGTTTGCCGCAGATCTAGGGTCTGACCCCATGTACTGCTTTAACCACTGGGCTACTCGGCCTCACTGGCTGCCACTCAGAATTCCTGTCCTTGACAAACTAAGTGTGTTCATGGCCACTCCTCCCTCCTCCCCACCTCCTTCAGTGACCATCATTATGACAAACAGCCATGAGGGATGTTCCAGAGAGTGGAAAGGGAGTCTGGAGCCCAGGCCCATCCCACACATGCCTGACAACCCCGCCTGGACTCTGGGGTGCCCAGCATGCACAAGGCAGAGGGTGGGTCCCAGGGCAGCTGTGATGTGGATGGGGCACCCCCTGTACCCGGTCTTTCGAGAGTCACATTCTCTCCAGCCGGCCTGGCCTAGTACCCAGGCTTCCCCGGCCTTCCTGGCCCTCGCCCTTCCTGGCCCCAGGCCCTGCCTGCCGTTCCTATCCTTTGCATTCGCTGCCCTGGAGGCAGCAGCTCCAAGTCCTCGATCCTAGTTTCACTCCGGGGTTTGTCTGGAGCCTGACACACTTGTCTTCTCTGCTTCATCAGCCTCAGGGAGAAAGGGGGGCTGATGGGGCCGGGAGGGGTGCAGGTGCGGCCCAGGGTTTCTTCTAGGTGGGACAAAGACAGGAGCACGTCTGTAGGAAGAGGAGGCTGGGAGTGGGAGAGAGGAAGCAGAAGTGCAGCAGGGGAGGAAGGCTTGATGGGGAATTTCAGAAGAGGCAGCTGGTAGGTTGGGAGGACCCCAGAAGAAGCTGCACATTGAGGTAGAAGGAGCTCCACCCATGGCTGGTTCTGAGAGCAGGTGGAGCAGAGGGCTCCGCCAGGCCTCTATTGGCTGAGAAGGGAGAATCCCCTCCGATTCTCACCACCACCCCTGTATTCAGTCTGCCTGAGACCCCCCACCCCGGGGTGGGGACAAGGAGGAGTGGTGCAGGTCTGGGGGTGGTGTACGGTGGCAGCAAGGCGCCCCCAGGGAGCACGTGCTGTGCAGGAGACTGAGAAGTGAGAAACATCTTTCTGGGGCCCACAGTGTCAGGCGGACAGCCCCCGAGCTCTGAGGCCACAGCAACTTGCCCTTATCCTCGGTGGCCAGAGGAGGCCGTACCAGACCCCTTCAGAGGCAGAAGATCAGGCCCTGCGGCTTACAGGTTCTCCACACTCCCCTGGCCTGCCCCCACCTTTCTGGAATATTCTCTACACTTCCAAAGGCAACACTGACGTGACATGACACAGAGCTGCCCATCACGCTTGCCCGCCTGGCTGCCCATCCAGGAAACTCTCACGCTAAGGAGGAGCAATGTGAGGCGCTCACCTGCAGACACACAGAGATTTGGGGGAGGCTGCATTGAGGGGTGGGAGCTCCCTAAGATGAGGGTGTTGGCACCCATCCTAAAGCTTTGGGGGTGTTGCAGAAGTCAGGCCTCGTGCTCGCTTACTCATAGTGAGGACCTCCCCAGGGCCCAGCAACCCAGGAGATCAGTATGGTTGGGTGAGGGGAGGACAGGTTTACCCCGTGGTGGCCCTAGGGTAGCAGAGGGGGTGCTGGTCCCCTGTCTTTTGGGAGGGGCACCTGGCTTCTTACTACCCTGAGCACCACAGCCCCAGAAGGAAGCAGGGTCCCCTGTGCAGGTATGAGCTGTGCCCATGGTCACTTAGTGAGCGTGTGAATGAAGAGCCTAGGGGATGCAGAATTCAGGGTAGGCAGGAGGTGCTGAAGCAGGAAGTCCAGCCCTGGGCAGAGTGGGTGAGGCAGGCCCTTCCCAGCCCAGGATTCCAGCCACTCCTGCAGACCACGCGTTCTCTGCAGAAACTTGGAGGGGCCCACTCTAAGCACTCGTCTCTGCTCCTCAGAACTTCTCCAAGAACACGAGTGCTTGTTTTCGATGAGGAAATCTACAGAGCTGGGTGTCCCCAGGCACTGCCCCACGGAGCCCATCAGAGCATGTTTGTGTGGATTTGATCAGACTGGATTGGGAAACCTCTGGGGGAAAGGGAGAAGCCCCCCACCGCACCAAATCTCTATTCCACAGTCAGGCCGTATTTCAATCAAGACCCTCAACTTCCTGTATTTATATTCTTGGGGTCTGTGATTTTTCCCCTTAAAAATTAAGCTGTTCAGTTGCCTCATTGCATAGTCAGACATACCCACAGAGGCAGATGCCCATGAGCCCTCAGGAGAGACTGTTTCCAAGCAGAGGGAGGGAGAGGCCTGGCCTAAGCCCTGGGCCCTGGGTTGGGAGGGCTGATCTTCCAAGGCTCGTGCCAAAGTGGCTGTGAGCCAAGGGTCTCCTGGCAGGGCAGGGACCTTCCCAGCAGACAGCTCCCTACCTCCATCTCTGTGCTCTCCACCCCCCACCCCACCCCATACTTGATTGTAGAGCGTGAGGCTGGGGGGGGTAACTGGTTCCTCTTTGCATCATCCCAGGCTGATGCCTCCTGGAACCAGGGTGTTTGCACTGCGTCCCCTCCTCCCTCTGGATTCCAGAATGGAGCCTCCTGAAACTGTAAGGCCCCTCCCGGCGCCTTTCATTCCATTGGTGGATAATGAGTCTGCAGGTGGAAGCCGCCCCACCTCACCCATCATCTTCTCCTGCCCTTTCCAGTTGGTATTGCTTGTGTTGATCTGCATGCCGCTTTGCTTGTGTTCTCCATAGCAACTACTACCAAATGGCCTAAGGATAATAGAGGGACGGGGGGCTGAGTGGGTTTTGGCTTTAAAAAATGAAAACAGTGATTCCAACACATACTTGGCACAGGGTGACAGCCCCTCCCCCACCTGTCACCACTCAGGCCCTAAGCCCCTTGGTGTGCCTCACTCAAGGGCCTGGTCCCTGCCTTCTGAGGGGGCAGGAGGTGGCATCCCGCAAGGAGCCCGTGTTTCTGGCTTCTGAAAAATGGGAAGTGGAAGTGGAGGAGACCAGAGAGGAGGCCAATCAGGACCCTCTGGACATGTCTTCCTCTTAGGGCAAAAAGCTCCATTGTCCAGCTTGGTCCTCATCTCACCACTTCCTTCCACCCTTCCCAGCCTCCCTGCCACAAAAAGAAAAAGGCGGCAGCAGCAGCAGAAGCGTTACTCCATGTCCCGGGGCCTGGCTTTGGGGTTCAGAGTCCAGGGAAATAATTCTGTAATTGTTTGCATGTGTCCAGCCCTGAGCTGATCACAAAATGCATTCACAGCCATGAGGTAGCCCTGGTAGGGCTGGAGGGCCAGGACTGGGATCATTCCTCCCAAAAGATGAACAAAGGATGCTCAGCTGCCCATTTGATGGGGCAGACAGGCAGGGAGGGACCCAGGCCCCACCCCCACCCCCCAGGCCTCAGTGTCTCTTCACAATGAGCTGGAAACCTGTTCTCTATTTTAAAAGTTGTACATTTAAGTTGGACTAGATTTCCCCATTTTATTTATTTTCAAAGCACTTTCCCAGATAATTTCTGGTTTCCTAATCCCACCGCTCTGTGAGTTCAGGTGAGAGGTCCTGCTGCCTAAATATTCTGCAGCATTTACCCCAGCCCGCTGGGCCCTGAGAGCACCAGAGAGAGGTGGAAGGATGCGCCCTGGAAACCAGAACACAGTGCCAGGGGGTGGGGGGCGGGGGCAGGAATCAACCCTCAGCAGATGAAGAGGCTGAAATCCAGAGAACGCAAGCAGTTTTCTTGGGTATATGTGTACACACATGCACACACATCGATGTCACAGAGAAGGGTCCCACGTGATGAACATCTTCCAAATCACCCCTCTCCTCTGTAGGAAGGATTCTCACAGCAGGCTGATAGTTAAAATTTTAACAATCATGGGATAGGGGAGAGCGTGGAGAGGAGGCTTTCAGGGTGCGGGCAGAGTGGACGTACACGGCAAGTACACAGGGCGTTAGGTTAAGCCCAGCTGGATTTAGTTTAGGAGACAGAAAAGCAAAACTCAGCCTTCCACCTATTTTTGTAAATAAAGTTACTGGAACAGAGCCAGGCCCATTTGTTTACGTATCGTTTATATCACTTTTGTGCTACAACAGGAGGGTGGCTTACAAAACCTAAAATATTTACTATCTATCCCTTTAAGAAAAAGGTTGCTGATCCCTGATTTAGAGGATTAATTTCAGGAATGTTCTCAAGTTCATTTTTTTTTTTATTTCCCATGCAATGGAATCACCAGTCATCCAACCACTATCTGCCAGTGACTATTGGAGGAGAACCTTGATTTAAGGAGGGCTTCCTGAGCCCTGCTGTGTGCTGAGCACTGGAACAGCCCAGGGCGCACGTAGAAGGGACACACGCTCAGGGGCATCCCTGGATCCCAAGAGACTGTAACCAAAAGCACAGGCACAGGTGTGGGGGAGGGATATACCAGCCTGGGCTGGGCGGGGGGAAGGAGGGCTGGAGCTGAGGGCGAGAGGCTTCCTGGTGAAAGGGATAAGGTACTAAGTTTTGAAGGACCACTAGCTAGTGGCAGAGAAGAGTCTGAACATAGGATCTGGAAAGACACATTTTGGATAAGTGGAGTTTGAGGTGCTGGCAAGCTACCCAGGTATATATGAATCAAATGTTATGTCGTGCATAGGGGCCCAGAATTCAGGAGAGGTGGTCTGGGCTGGAGATATAGAGCCGGAGATCACTACTAAGAGGTTGGTGAGGTAGAGACCTCCTAACACAGGAAATATCAAGCAGACTCCTCAGAAAGGAACTAAATTAGCCCTAGACTAAAGGCTGTTCTAACCTGCAATGCAAAGCTTAAAAGGAATCCTTGAAAAAAAAAAAAATAATTTTCATGAAACTTTGCCAGAAAAGGGGTCCAAATATATTTAAAGAAGAATCACTGGCATTCACAATGTCTGGCATTCAATCGAAAATGATTAGACAAGCAAAGAAGCAGGAAGTAGCCCTATAACCAGGAGAAAAACAGTTAGTGGAAACAGACCCAGCAATGGCACAGATTAAAAATTTAGTGAACAAGGACATTGAAACAGCTATTGTAAATATAATTTATACATTCAAGGAAGAAGAGGAAATCATAAGCATGATGAAGAGAGAACTATAATAAAAGACATATATTTTTTAAAGTCTTAATAAAACTTTTTTTCTTTTGAGACAGAGTCTCACTATGTCACCCTCAGTAGAGTGCTGTGCCGTCACAGCTCACAGCAACCTCAAACTCTTGGGCTTAAGTGATTCTGTTGCCTCAGCCTCCCAAGTAGCTGAGACAACAAGCGCCTGCCTTGTCATTGTCATTGCTATTTAGAAGGCCCAGGCCAGGTTCAAACCCACCAGCCCTGGTGTATGTGGCCAGCACCTAACCACTGAGCTAGGGGCGCCAAGCCAAAGCTTAGAAGTTAAAAAAAACTGAGATGAAAAATACTACAGATAGGATTAACCACAGATCAGACACAGAAGAAAAAAAGAATGGTCAACATGGAGACATAGAAATAGAAACAATTTTAAATGAACTGTAGAGAGAAAAATAACTTAAAAAAATAAAGCATTAGTGGCAGCACATCAAGTAGTGTAACATATGTATAAGTAGAAGGAGCAGGGAGAGAGGGAAGGACAGAAAAATTTTGTTGTAAAGATTAATGAACAAAATTTTTTTAATTTGATGGAATCAATAAACTACAGATCTAAGAAGATCAATGAAGCTCAAGCAGAGAAAACACACCAAGACACAACATAACTGAATGGTGAAACACAAGTCATAAAAAAAATCTTACAAGTAGCCAGAGAAAACCACAAAGTACACAGGACTGTACATACGTAGGGATGACGGAAGACTTCTCACCAGGAACGAGACAAGTCTCAAGACGTAACAGCTACATCATGTGTGTACAGGACTGTACACACCTAGGGATGACTGCAGACTTCTCACCAGGAACGAGACGGGTAACAGCTACATCATGTGTGCACAGGACTGTACACACCTAGGGATGACCGCAAACTTCTCACCGGGAACGAGACGAGTCTCAAGACGTAACAGCCACATCATGTGTGTACAGGACTATACACACCTAGGGATGACCACAGACTTCTCACCAGGAACGAGACGAGTCTCAAGACGTAACAGCTACATCATGTGTGCACAGGACTGTACACACCTAGGGATGACCGCAGACTTCTCACCAGGAACGAGACGAGTCTCAAGACGTAACAGCTACATCCTGTGAGCACAGGACGCTACACACCTATGGATGACCTCAGACGTCTACCCAGGAACGAGACTAGTCTCAAGTCGTAACAGCTACATCCTGTGTGCACAGGACTGTACACACCTGGGGATGACCGCAGACTTCTCACCAGGAACGAGACGAGTCTCAAGACGTAACAACTACATCATGTGTGCACAGGACTGTATACACCTAGGGATGACCGCAGACTTCTCACCAGGAACAAGATGAGTCTCAAGACGTAACAGCCACATCATGTGCACAGGACTGTACACATGTAGGGGTGACTGCAGACTTCTCACCAGGAGCAAGACAAGTCACCAGACGTAACAGCTACATCTTTAAAGTACATATAGGTGAGGAAAGTGACAATTTAGGATCTGTACACTGTGAAAATAGTTTTTAAAAACGAAGGTGAAATGAAGACTTTTTAGACATTAAAAAAAGCTGGGATAATTTATTACCAGCTGAGAAGAACTATATGAAATTGTGAAGGATGTCCTTTAGGCAGAAGGACGGCTCTGCCAGGTGGAAATTTGGATCTACACAAAGGAATCCAAGATGTCAGAAATAAAAAATATTTGTAACATAGGCTTGGCACCTGTGGCTCAAGCGGCTAAGGTGCCAGCCACATACACCTGAGCTGGCAGGTTCAAATCCAGCCTGGGGCCTGCCAAACAATGACGGCTGCAACAAAAAAAAAAATAGCCAGCGTTGTGGTGGGTGCCTGTAGTCCCAGCTACTTGGGAGGCAGAGGCAGGAGACTCGCTTGAGCCCAGGAGTTGGAGGTTGCTGTGAGCTGTGATGCCATAGCACTCTACCCAGGGCAACAGCTTGAGGCTCTGTCTCAAAAAAAAAAAAAAATTGCAACACAAAAAATAGTAAGGTAATGATTTTATGTTTTACGTCTCTTTAAAAGATAAGATGAAAATGTTTAAAAAAAAAAAAAAGTATGGGGTTTATCATGTATACTTTGAGATGAACTCATCAGCTGTTTTTTTACTGAGTAGTGTTCCGTTCTATGAATTTATTTGTCCATTCACTAGTTGACAGAGATTTTAGATGTTTTCAGTTTGTAACTATAATGAATAAAGCTGTTATAAATAGTCCTAGTTTTATGTGGGTTTGTGTCTTCACTCCTCTCTGGCAAAAGCTGAGGAGGAGAGCGGCTGGGTTATATGGTGAGTGTATATTAACTTGACGAGGAACTGCCAAGCTGCACCATGGAACAGCTGCATCATTTTGCATTCTCCCCAGCAAGTCCCAAGATTTCCGCCTGCTTCACACTGCCGTGAAACTTGGTATTACCAGTCTTTTGAACTTCAGTCAGACATATGTATATTTGTACTAATATACATGTGACGTATGTGTATATGTTTTAATGTGCTTCTCTCATTGTGGTTTTCATTTGCATTCCCCTAACAGTGAAGGATGTTGGGCACCTTATTATGAGCTGTTTGCCATTCATGTGTCTTCCTTGGTGAAGTGTCTGTTTAAATCTGTTTCCTTAAATCTACGTGTGGGAAGGGGGGCGGGTTTCCCTTCTTACTGAGTTCTAAAAGTTCTTTGTGCATTCTAAACCAGATCCTTTATCAGATACATATTTTTGCAAAAATTTCCTCTGAGCCTGTGGTATGTCTATTCACAGTGAGGAACAAAAGGTTTTAACTTTTAGTAAAGTCTAATTTATCAACTTTATCGTGTGTAGTTTGTGCCTCATGTTTCCTATCTCTGCCTAAGCAAGGGTTACTAAGATTTTTATCCTCTGTGTTTTCTTCTAGAATTTTTATAGGCTTTAGTTCTTATATGTAGATCTAAAATCTATCAAGTTAATTTTTTATGTAATGTGAGTTAAGAATTGAGGCTTTAGAGAAAATTTATCTAATGGATCCAGCACTGTTTGTTGAAAAGATTATTGTGTCTGTATTGCATTTCTTTGGCACATATGTAGGAGTAAAATACATGATCATGGTGCAAAGGCCACGAGGAGAAATGGAAAGACAAGCTTTAAGTTTCTCAAACCACACATAAAGCAGCATAACATTATTTGAAGGTAGATGTTGATTAAAAGGCAGGTAATGTAAACTTTAAAGCAATTTTTTTTTTTTTTAATGAAGAATATTTAGTAAGCCAACAAAGAAGGTAAAATGGAATCATAAAAAATACAAAATCTTCCAACACAAGGCAGAAATGGAGGGGAAAGAAAACAAAGAACAGATGGGAAAGTAAAACAAATAGCAAGATGGCAGATTTAATCCCAGCCATAGTAATAGTCACATTAAATGTAAATAATTTAAACATCCCAGTTGAAAGGCAGAAATTGTCTTGCAGGGGTTGGGGGAGAAAAATATCATTCATTCCCTGGGAGCAAGCCAAAATTCCACAGGATAGATGGTAAGGTCATAGGAAATTGCTTGTTATTCCAGTGGGACAGCCCATCGAATCTAGTCCTGAAGCCCACAATTGAGGCAGCGGAGAGAAACCTTGTCCTCAGAGTCCCAATCAACTTTTCAACTATTTCAGGAGAGAAAGGGTCTGTGGTCAGTAATAGGACAGCCCCGAGGTCTGCAGACTTTGCATGACAATGTCTGACAGAGGTTAAGTCAGGGAGAGAGGAATTTTTTTCTTTTTTGAGAAGGGAATTTTAAATTATAAATTCAAAGCTAGTCTTTTTGTGACTCAAGCCATGACAAGAACCCAAACAATTCATGATGGTTTTCTTGGTCACCCTATCAGAACAGTGACTACAGGGACCAGCAGAACAGAGCCTTGAAATATTAAAAACAAAAACTAGTACGCACAGAAAGGGTAGATCAATCCAGATTTTTCTAGAAATGTGTCCTTGAACTCCAGCTTGCTCTGAGCTTCCCCTGCTGTCCCTGCTGTGCCTCACCCCCCAGCACACCAGTGACCACTGTGGGGTGGTTTTGACGTCACTATGTGCACATCTGTGCTCCATGCTTGGGGGGGGGGGGCTGTTACTCAGCTGAGCAACCCTGGGGCTTTGCGCAGGGCCTGGCACACCCCTAGCAATGCTCAGCAACATCCCCTGGGCGGTGTTTGCACCCTCAGTGGAGGGTTTCCACTCATTTCTCTTCTTCGGCTCCATGAAAATAACCTACGTGGATTCAGGCTGCAGTCAACACATGGAGTGGAATGTAAGGATGAGTCGCTTTGTTTTTTGTTTTGTTTTTGAGATGCATGGCTAACCGCTGAAGACAAAAGCAGCCCTGGCGGACAGAACACCCCCGTGACAGCAACCGGCTGTCCCATGTGGCAACCACCAGCCTATGGCTAAGACCACTGGAAACAGAGCTAGAGCAAAAGAGGAGCCGAATTTTATATTTTATTTCATCTCATTCATTTATGTTTAAATAGCTACGCTTGACCAGCAGTCTCCATACTGGACTGCACACGCTCTGGGGACTGTTCTCATGCGCCGCCAACTCCTTCCAATGGGCCCCAGCTCCCTTCCTCACTGAAGGGTCCAGTAGATGCTGCGGGGCGAGGGGGGGGGACAGACACCCCCATCTGTTGATCAGCAGGTGCAGGCAGGAAGAGCTGACCTCCAAGCAGCTGGCTCTGCCCCATGTGTGAGTAGGAGTCCTATGTCCCCACCTCCCACCTGCCTCCCCAGGCCCTGGCACGTGGCACCGCCTGGGATACTTGGCACATAGAACCTCTCTGCTTGCCAACTCCGCCCCCCACCCCCGCCTCCCTCCCTCCCTCCTTAATTAACTCAACCACAGCAACTTTGTCTCCCTTTGCCAAGCTCAGAGAATGAACCAGGCGTACATGGATAGGTCAGGCGAGGCACCACCCCCTTGCTGGGCGGCCAGCAGCCTCCCTAGGCCACCTGAGAGCCTCTGGTCCTGTGGAGGCCTCTGGCTGGTTGGGTGACAGTCTCTGAGCTGTGAGACTTGCATGTTAGAGTTAGTAACTGCTGGCTGGTTTCTGGCTCCTCCCAGGGTCTGGCTGGGGGCTGAGGGATGTCGCCATCCTGGGAAGCCTGGCGGTCAGCCCAGGGGGAGGTGCTGAGCACAGAGCTGGAGAAGGCGGCTGCTGGCCAGCTCTGGGGCCTCTCTTCCCCCACACCGCGCTCCAGGCTCTGATGGGCACAGCCTCTCTCTTCAGAGACCTGAAGTTTGAGAGGAGGAAGAAGCCTGCTGCTCCCCTTCAATTAACAGGAGCTCCTACCTCTGGAAAAATGCCGACTCCCCCTCCCTCCAGCCAGTCCTAACATGGAGCCCTCTGTTCTTAGGGAAGGAAGAGCTCACCCAAGGACAGTAGACATGCAGATTTCTAGGCCCAAGCCCAGCTGTTAAACCCAGAGATGTGGAACAGAATCCAGGGCCTTGAATGTTTAATACTCCCCTGGGGTCATCCTGGGCTGGCCACTGTGAATCTCCCAGCTAGACAGAGGCCAGACTGCAAGGGACCCCTGCCTCAGCTCATCCAGTCCCCCATGGTACAGATGGGTCCGCAGCAGCCCAGAGGCAGAAGGCAGCCACCACGGCAGCCAGGCAGAGGATGGAGAAGAGGAAACTGGCTCCCAGGTGTCCTTTCATCCTGACGCAAGAGAAATCATGTCCCTCCCCTGCCCCTAAATGTTTGGGGAGGTGGGGCGCCTGGCCAGCAAGGAGGATCTCCCCACCCAGCCCTGTCTCTCCAGCCCCGGGGGGCCAGCCTGTCTTTACTTGTCTCCCCCTTCCCAGCCCTGCAGGTGGTCAGGAAGCCTTGCCCTGGCTGGACTCCAAAGGCCCTGCTCTGATGGACAGGTGCTGTGTGGGACATGGAGAGCCTGTCCACATGGAAAGGGCAGGCTTAGCCCTCCAAGTGTGGGAGGCAGGACCTGGGAGAGTGTGCCCCCCTCCCTCTGGCTCCACCCCCTGCCCTCCCTTTAAATGGCCCCTGGTGGGTGTCTGCAAATTGGGGCTGGGTCAAAATAAATAGGAGGGAGCAGAGCACACTGGAGGCCTGATTTGTTAAAAGGGAGGGAGGGAGAAGGGAAGGGAAGGGAAGAAACAGGAAGGGAGGAGGGGTGGGAAGGAAGGAGAGCCAGAGAGAGGGAGGCAGGGAGGGAGAGGGAGGGAGGGATCATCTTTACAAAGCTGATAGGGGCAGCGGGAACACTCAGCTGGAAGCTGGAAGACACAATTGGCTCTTTCCCTTTTCTTGACTGGCAGTAACCCCACCCCCCTCCTGCAGACCCTTTGGGGGGCCTCTCTCTCCAGGCCTCAGTTTCCTTGCCTGTTAAAATGAGGGGGGCTGGGACGCCACAGTGTGGGCTCTGGCCTTGTTGCTGCAGTGCCAGCAGAGCATCCGGACTCCCTCCCAGGCTCCCTGACAGGGTGGGGAGCTCACAGGAAGCTGCACCTCCCAGCCTCTCCCAGGTGAGGCTCATCAATAATGACAGGAAAGGATGTCAGGCTGCTTCTGAGGCCGCCGGCCCCCAGCCTGCCACATGCTTTGTCATAAAACAGGTTGTCACCTGGGGAAGAATCATCAAGGATGAAATATTTCAGTAGACAAAAACAAGAGGTGCATTGATTTTTCCACGAGGTCAGACAACTTCTGAGAAGCATCTTGTAACTCAGATGTCACTGCATCTCTCCCTGAATGACCACGTGGCCTGCCCTGTCAGCAGCCTCTGACCCAGGCGGGCTCCCTCTCCCCATCACAAGCTGTTCTTTGCAGAAGGCAGCAGCATCACTGGGACTTCCCAGATGCCAGGTCCAAGGCTGACTTGGATGCAGAGACAATTTCCTCTCTGGATTCACCTGAACTGACTCTGAGAAAGACGTGTACAGGTAGCTGGGAAGGGACTGTGCTGATTAGCAAAGTCTGTGACACAAGGCAGGTGACCTTCCAGGCTCCTGGACCACAGCCCCAACCCCAAAGAAAATGGAACGTTCTTAAAATATATATAGTATATTAGAGAAAATTGGAGGTATAATGAGGTCAATATATCAGGAGATGATTGTCCCTGAAAAAGTAGTTCCTCACTCACAGTTCCCAGACAAGGGGTTGCCACGTCACTGAGGGCCACCGAGGGAAGCAAGGGGATAGACTCTGGCAGGCAGTTCTGTGGGAAGGCGTAGGATTGGCTGATTTGAATAATCTCAGCTGGCTCCGGGCCCTGGGGCATCAGTAATTGTCCGGTCCCTGGCCCCAGCCCCCAGCCCGCAGAACCCAGGGCAGGTGGATGGTGTTCTAGGGTTTGAGCAGCTTATAAAAGAGTGTGCTGGGAAGTGTGGACTCTGAATCAGCTAGCTGATATTTGAAAAGAACACTCCAGGCCGGTTGTTCACTATCTCTGGGAATTACCTAACCCTCACTGTACATGTGGGGTTCTCCAGTGTTAACAGCAAAGCCTCAGACATCAAAGCATCAGGATATAGAAAATAAAAGACAGTCCCATATGCCAAGGCACTGACGTGGTTCTCTTATTTGCAGGTGGAAATTTGAATCTACGCGGCATGGAGGGCAATTAACCAGCAACTGGAACCTCCTCTGGGTTGCAGCGGGTCCCTTTCAGAAGCACAGAGTGCAGGTATCAGAAGCCGTCCAGCACAATGGCCAGGGGCCACATGTGGCTTTTAAGCACTCAGCAGGCACACTTGTCCTGAGATGCGCCCTGCCTGTACAAGCTGCACTGGACTTCACAGAGGTAGTGTGAATAGAAGATTGAAAATATCTCCGTAGTAATTTTCATGCTGATGATGCGTTGAAGGGATGACACACAGAACAGGGCTGCTCTCACCCTCCCTGGAGAATGGGCCCAGATCACACAGCACAGTCGAGACGCAGTACTGAGGGTGCGGCTGCAGGATCTGAGGGTCTGCCTACCCCAAGTTAACTTCACTATCTCTTTCCAGAATTTTGGAACTGAAGGGACCCGAGAGAGAGGGGTCCTCTCTCTCTCCCTGAGAATCCATAGCCCTGAAGACCAAATCTTTCCTAATGCTTCATTTTGTTCACCGACACTACTGTAAAGCTTCAAAAAGATAAGTATGCAATAAGCATGAAAATTAAACCTTTCTAGCCTTTACTGCATGGTTTCATGGAGAGCTGAGTGGTAGGCCGGCTTCCAGGTGGCCCATGATGAACTCTGTTTGCAGACAGGAGCCCTCGCATGGGACCTGCTGCACTGGTGTGTGCAGGTGGGGAAGGGCCAGGAGTGAGAGCAGCTCCCCTCCCTAGCCTCGGATGGAACTTCTCAGGGCAGAGGACACTTGCAGGCTTCTGTGGGCTCTCCGTGGAGAGAAGTTCTGTGCCCTCTCTCAGGGCCCTGGTTTTGACGCCCTGGGAGCCACAAGCTCTTCTTGTGGCCTTTTTTTTTTTTTTTGGACAGTCTCACTTTGTCGCCCCCCTAGAGTGCTGTAGTGTCATAGCTCACAGCAACCTCAGACTCCTGACCTCAAACGATTCTCTTGCCTCAGCCTCCCGAGTAGCTGGGACTATAGGAGCCTGCCATGGTGCCCGGCTATTTTTAGAGGCGGGGTCTTGCTCTAGCTCAGGCTGGTCTTGAACTCATGAGCTCAGGCGATCTGCCCACCTCGGCCTCCCAGAGGGCTGGGATTATAGGCGTGAGCCACTGCGCCCAGCTCTTCTAGTGGTGTTAATGGTACGTTTCTGTTACCGAATTGGAATTCCATCTCTCCTTGTTCCATCTGCATCTGTCCTTCCACAAATCCTTCATACAGCAGCAGAGGGTCAGTCTGGGGGCTAAGCCCAGAGTCTTCTAGGCCAACAGGTCTGAGCCTGGATCCTTGTCTGTGCTGGCCCTGCTGCAGGACCTCACCCACTTACTTGCTGTCTCTCGCTCAGCCTCAGCCCACTCTCGATAAAAAGGCAACGATAACCTCTCCACAGTAGAAAATATATATCTGGCCTTTGTCATCGGTTCCTGGCACTGAGCTTCACAAAACCCTTGGAATTTCCTGAATGCTCGGAGAATATTACGTCAGTAATGTCACTCCTGAGAGGTTCCTAGGTAGTTTCAGGATGGGAGTTGGTCACCAGGAAGACCAGCCATTTGATAAGAAGGTTGGAACTTTGGATCTGCCCAAGATGCAGAAGAGGGAGGGGGCTGGACCAGGGGTTCAGTGTGTGGCGGATGAGGCTCTCCATTGTGCCCACGTGATGAAATCCTAGCCGAAACTCTGGCCACTGAATTCTCTAGGGAGTATTAATTCCTTATCAGATTTGCAAGTATTTTCTCCCATTCTGTGAATTGCCTTCTTACTCTCTTGACAGTGTCTTTTGACACACAAAAGTTTTTAATTTTCATAAAGTATAATTTGTTTTTTCTTTTGTTGTTTGTGCCTTTGATGTCATAGCCCAGGAATCATTGCCTGGTACAATGCCGTAAATCTTTTCCTTTGCTTTCTTCTAGGAGTTTAAGGGTTTTAGTTCTTTGCATTCAGGTCTCTATTCTGAATTAATTTTTGTGAATGGTAAGGATCCAAGTTCATTTTCTTGTGTACAGGTAGCCAATGTTCTCAGCACTGCTTGTAGAAAAGACATCCTCTATCCATGGAATGATCTTAGTGCCCTTGACAAAAATCATTTGACCAGCCAGCATTGTGGCTCATGCCTATAATCCCAGCACTGGGGGAGGCCAAAGCGGGTAGACTGCTTGAGCTCTGGAATTTGAGACCAGCCTGTGCAAGAGCGAGATGCCATTTCTACTAAAAATAGAAAAACTAGCTGGGCATGGTGGCAGGTGCCTGTAGTCCCAGCTACTTGGGAGTCTGAGGCAAGAATATTTCTTGAGCCCAAGAGTTTGAAGTTGCTGTGAACTATGATGACGCCGTGATGCCCAGAGTGACAGAGGGAGACTCTGTCTCAAAAAAAAAAAAATCATTCAACTGTGCGTGCAAAGGAATACTCTGGAATCGCAGCCTTCTCCATTCTGCTCTTTTGGTCGCAGCAGACACTTCTATGCTGATGCCACTCTCTTTGGATCACTGTAGCTTTGGAGTGAGTTTTGAAGTGCAGGGGGCTTCCTGGTTGGTGAACAGGTGGATGTGCTGGTACAAGGGAATGTCCAGATTCCCCAGGGAGAGGACGTGGCAGCCCCACGTCCAGGATCCACCTCTAACTGCCATCTGTGTATCCTTTTTAATAAATCTGTGATCCTGAGTATAGTACATTCCTAGTGAGTTGTTCTGGTCAATTACTGAAGCTGAGAGGGTCAAGGGAACCACTGAATTTGTACCCATCTGGTCAGAAGTGAGGGTGATCTGGGTACCCGCAAATGACATCCAGAGTGGGGCAGTCTCAAGGAGGTCTGAGCCCTTGACTTGTGGGGGCTGACACTAACCTGGAGTGGTTGGTGTCAGAACGGACTTGCAGGCCGCCCAGTGGGGTAGAAACAGAACTCCTTTTACACAAGGTCGTGTAAAGATTCAATGGAGCAATCGCAGTGAAACCCCAGCAGCAGGCCCTGCGCACGCCAAGCGCACGCCAACATCTCTGTTGATGGCCGCGTTCATCTTTGATTGTTTTAATAAATGTCTCCTTGTGCTTCTGCTAACAGAGACCAAACTCTAAAACCTGTCCTGGCCTAACTGGCTCTAAGGCCTTGAAAGAATCAAGTTGTCTCTCTGAGCCTCTGTTTTCTCACCTGTAAAATAAAGAGACCAGACAAGATCGCTTCCAAGGCAGCTTCAGACTCTCGAATCTCTGATTTGGTGTGCTGAATTGTACCCAACAGTGTGCTTTTAATCTTGAAAATGTAATACTATACGGTACTCTGGGCTTTCCTCCTTAATAAAGAATTCTAGCTCAAGAAAGAGATTCATTTCCATAGAAAATTATCACTATTCATCCCCCACCCCCGCCCCCGTAACTGGTGCTGATGTTCAAACTGCAGCCGACACCAGGGCACGTCAGCTCCCCAGGTGAGTGCATGCCCAAATCACAGTAAAAGCACCTTGAAAATCTGATGTCACGGCAGTAGCTCCAGCCTTAAGATGGAGGGTGTCTGTTCTCAGGACTCGAGATAACCAGGTGCCAAGTAACCAGGGTTTGGGCAGGACTATTCAGTGGGCCCAGATTCAACACCCACCGAGCCCAGCCCGATTTTGAGATGCTGCACTAATGGTCTGAGACCAAATCAGGCTCTGCTCCGTGTGTGAAATGTGTTCCTCTGCCTCGGGATCCTTTTAAGGCCGTGACTGTGCTCTACTTAGATACGCGCAGCGCATACCTGTGAGTGCCGTCTCCCCAGATCCTCCCAAGGCCCCAGTCCCTGCCCTGTCTTTACTGCCAGCCTTCCACAGCTGACCCTGTTCTTCCTCTCATCCAGCTCCTGGGGGCCCAAGGCCTCAGAGTGTTCTTGTTCCCCATCCAGGCTTATGCCTTGTGTGGGGGCTGTTCACCCACACCATCCCCACCTCGAGACGCTGCCCTGGGCCAGCTCCTGGCTCCAGACAGGGAAGTTAGCCATCAGGGACCCGGAGCCTCCCTTCATCCCCAATGGGGCAGGGGTTGTTTCCACTGGCTCTCCCCAAGGGATGTGGGTGCTGTCAGGAGCACACCACGTTTGTGTTGAAAGTATCCACGCATTTTCCAAAGCAATCCCCTTACATCATGACTAAGGAAGGTTCCTGAGGCCTACAGGTGTACCAGCCTTGCCCCAGGTGGATCTTCCACAGATGTCCCTGAGACCAGTCTTGGGTCCACTCATTCACTAGAAGGACTCCCGGAACTCTGAAAAGTCATCATGTTCCCGTGAATACAGTTTATTGCAGCGTAAGGACACAGGTGAGCATGAGCGCGGAAGGGGTGCACAGTGCAGGGCCTGGGAAGACCCCAGCGAGGAGCCACAGCTGCTGTGTCCCTGTGTGGGCAGCTCTCGATTGTCCCAGCAACACCCTGGGACAACACACCCAGGGTGTTGTCAACAGAGAAGTTCACCCAAGCCTCAGGTCCAGAGTTTTACTGGGTCTGGGTCAAGTGGACCTGATTGACCACCCCGTGCTGACCTCAGTCTCCAGCCCTCCACCCTGGTCCAAGCCCCCACCATGTTGTTGAAGCATAGACTGTGGTGGCCCAAGATCCCGGTGAACAAAGATGCTCACATCAAGTAGGACTTTGCAAGGACTGAGAGGGTCCTTGAGGCAATGAGCCAAATCTTTCTCTGGGCAAGGTCAATCCTAGCCCGCACAGAAGGGGTCTCTTCTGGAAGCCCCTCCACACCAACGGGAGCCCCAGGCCCCTGCCAGATGCTGAACAATAGATGTCGGTGCTCTGAAGGCAGGACTGGTCAGTTCTCAGTCTTTCTGTGGAGTAACTGAATGTGACTCCGAACTTTCCTTGCAGTCACTACACAGATTCGCACCCAGCAGCTGCACCTGCCAAGAAACGGGAAGGAACGAGAGACGCTCCTGAGCAGTGCAAATTGTAATCGCATAGTCATGTCTTCATCAGACGGAAGCTCGAGTCTCACCCACCATCTACTCACTTTAATCTCCCTGTTTACACAGTTGGAGTACGGGTCTTACACCCCACAGTGCATTGTGAGCAGCAAGGTATGGGGTGAGGGGGTGGTGGGGAGCAGGTGGAGAGGCCAGAGCCCGCATATGGGTAGCAGCAAAGATTGAGAGCAAACGAGAGGGAAGAGGGAGCAGAGAGTATGACAGATTCTTGAGACCAAACCCTGCATGTCTGGGGCCGCTCTGCAGAGGGGCCAGTGATTACCCATACACGGTGGTTCCAAGCCACTGCCGTGAGCGTGACTGTAACAGAACCCAGCGAGGTGATTTATAGCCAGAGGCATAAATCCTGAAATGCCAGGAGAGGGTTAAGTGTGATTTATCACGTAAGGAGACAGGGAAGCAGGTTGTGCATTTTAGAAAGACGCTGGTAAACTTGTAATCAGTGGAAACCTCTCCGGCCTGGGGTATCTCCTTTTCCACTGGCACCCGTTAAGAGCATCCGTGAGTGTGTTCTATTCCCTCAAAAGCATCTGCCCCTTCCTGACACCTGACACTGGATGGGGACTGGACACAAACTCTGCCGAGAACCCGATTCCCACCCATTCTGTCTAGAAGGACCCCCCCATCCCACACACACACATCTGGGGAGAGGGCTATTCCCTGGATGGCGGCTGTGAAGGTCATTTCTGGACTGTGATGACTTTCAGGACCTCAGGGAGATTTGTGGAGGTAGAGCAGCAGTTCTCAACCTGTGGGTTGCAACTGTGTTAAAGGCTTGCCGCATTAGGAAGCTTGAGAACCAATGTGATAGAGGGCAGGTAGGGAGTGATCTAAAGGAGACAGACCGGGAAGTGGGGATTCTTAGGACTACAAAACTGGGAGGAACGTGGAAGCACCTTCAGGATGACAGGCCTGGCTCCTCATCTGCCACGCTCCGGAGGAGACTCGGGCAAAAACTGCTCACTTCACTTTGAATCTGGGACTTTGATTCTCCGAAGCAGACTCTGAGTTCTTAAGGATGATGTAGGCCTGAACCCAGAACAAGGCCTGGCTAGAGAAAACATCCTGATGCAAAAGAACAGGGTGTTTCGCTTTGCCCCAGGGACCCAGTGGGGCTGCCCTCCCATCTCAGTCCAGCCTGATTTCACACCTTCCTGGGGCTCGTCTCCAGCAAGGCTTTCCTCCCTTGCTACCCTCTCCTGAGTGACCTCTCTGCCTCCCAGGCCTGGGTCCAACATACCTGTGGATCTTCCCAGGCCTTCATGGCCCCACTGCTGCCCTGGCCCTGCCTCTTGCTGGTCTCCTGGCACCTGCCTGTCCCCCCACCATCCTTGCCACACCCTGATGCCCAGGACCATGCCTCACCCTCTGCCTGTGTTTCCTTAACCACCTCCTCTCTTTGGGAAGGCACCCTTTACCTTCACATTGGGTCTCAGCCTGCTCCGAATCACACACCACGCTGAGAAAATGACAAACACCCTGGGCCAGAACAGGCCCCCCACACACACACGCTTCGGGGGCCTCTGACTCCCCAAAGTTCATCCACCACACCTGGAGGCTTGTAGATCTGACTCAAGGCTGAGACCCCAGACCAGCTCAGAGTCCCTTCCCCAGTAAAGGCCCCTCAGCCCACCTCGGCTTTCACAGAGGGCTGCCGTGGGCCTCGCCAACAGGCGGGCCCTGCTAGAGCTAATGGACCCAGGAGTGTCCCTCCCCTTTCTGGAGCTCTTGGCTCTTGCCTTTGTGGTGTCACCTGCCATCTTTATTGTACTTTACCTATTCAAGTATCCCCGAGTGTGTAACAAAGTGTTCTAGGGTCTGCTCCATGGTGTGTGAAAGTTCTAATACCCAGCAGAGTTGGCACTCAGAAAACGTTTGTTGAATGAATGAACAAATACGCAGTCCCAGAAAATGCTAAATAGGGATAATATCTGCAAGGCTGGCTTGCTGGAACAGCATTGTCTTTTTTTTTTTTTTTTGAGACAGAGCCTCAAGCTGTCACCCTGGGTAGAGTGCCGTGGCATCACAGCTCACAGCAACCTCCAACTCCTGGGCTCAAGAGATACTCCTGTCTCCACCTTCCAAGTAGCTGGGACTACAGGAGCCCACCACAACGCCCAGCTATTTTTTGGTAGGCCCGGGCTAGATTTGAACCCACCAGCTCAGGTGTACGTGGCTGGCACCTTAGCCACTTGAGCCACAGGCGCCGAGCCAAGGAATGGCATTATCTTTACAGGAACCTGTCTGTGCTTGGCCTAACCCTCCATAAGAAGCTGGAAATTCTTGCTTAGAATCGTGCAGGCTTGACTTCTGTCAAGACTTTGTTTCTTGCTTGTATGCTTTGCACAAAAATGTTCTTTATTAGTTTTATTTGTATTATTGTTTTATTGTTTCACTCAATAGTAGGTGTATAAATAGTTTCCTCTTTATGTGACAGTGAGGCAGGGAAGTTGAATATTCATCTCACCTCAGTTATTATAGTAATACCATTGGAGCTTAAGAGCAGTTTTGTAAAGTGAACCTATATATACACGTCTCATCCAAACCTCATGACAGCTTTGTGAGATGAACGGGTTCAGCACCCACTTCCAGTGGTAAGACTGAAAAACAGTGGCCCCCAAAAATCAAGTGACTTGCCCAGTTCCTACGCAGACATCCTGCCTCCCCCTTCTGAAGACTTGGCGCCTACCCTGAGATCCCTGGAGGCTCTGTCCCTTGCTTACAAAGCTCCTTACCTTCTACCCCCTCCCATCTTGGGGAATTTGCTGATACCCCCCTCATCAACCCCAAGATTAGACCTCACAAATGCTGATTCAGCACATACTCTCTCCAACTCCCTGCTCAGTGCTGTCACCTGGTGGTGTGAAATCAGCCTCAGTGGGAATATTTACACCACAGTAATTGGCAAAGACTGAATGCCCCTCCTGGGCCCTCTACTTCCCTCCCTGGCTCCCTTTCTCTTTACCTCCCTGGTCTGCTCAGAACCCTGGAGCTTTTTGTTTCTCAGAAAAATGCACCCTTTCCCGGAGCACTGCCAAGCAAGAACTAGGCTGGGCTTCTCCTTCTCTGAAAAAGGGGGTCCCTGTGCCCCCCAGACAGAAAGAGCCACTCTGGGAGAGGTGGGAGCCAGCAGCCAGGAGTTGAACCGTGATGAGCCCTCCAGCTCATCTTCCCTCGCCTGAGCCTCCTTCAGTGCCTCCTTATAAATGCCAGTCAAACCTTATGATTTTTGTCTTTCATTATTCAGTGAGGAGAAGGCAAATTAAAAATATATGATGGCATTTTCCAGGTCAGATCGCTGAACATCACAAGGGTGTTTATCAAGGGCCCTTGCCTTGTTCCCACCACGGCGTCTGGGATGTGAAGCTCGGCTCCCCTCCCTCCCACTCCCCACCCCAGCCTCCCCCAGGCTGGAGCCCCTCCGCCTCCCCAGGCCTCATTCGGGCATCTGCTGCCTGGGAAATGCAAGACCAGCTCCTGCTGAAAAGAGGCAAGGCCTTTGTGCTTTATTGAAAGAGATGGGATTTATTTTCATTTTCCTTTGCCCTCTGCGCTTTGAGGTTCCCTAAAGCCAGGGGATTCAGGAATGAGCAAAGAAATCAGATCCCCCCTAAGAATGGCTTTCTGGTGTGTTGGCTCCAGGAGGATTAGCCGTGAATCCTCTTCTGCTTTGAAACCTGCCTTCTCATTAGGCCGTATTGATCCTCAGGTAGGACAATTCTCAGCTCCCCTTTCATTTGGGGAGATTTCGAGGAGCTTCACCCTTTCTCTGTGTAGGGGTTTGTTGCCTTTGGGGGGCAGTGCTCCCAGACAACTGGGCCTTGCTGGTTCCGTCCCTGCGGGGGGGCCCAGCTCTGTTTCCAGGCCCTGCTCAGACCTCTCAGACTGACAGCCCAGTCACTGCTTTACCCTGAAGGCACCAGGAGATGAACAAAGGCACCTTGTGCTCAAGGCAGGGGCTCCTGCAAAAGGCGCGTGGGTCTTCTAGGGCTGAATATTCTTCCTATATCCAGCAGGGTACTGGAGCCAGCTCACACCCATGTGCAAGACCCAATTCTGCGTGTCTCTCCCCAGCTCCATGTTGAGCACCACCACACTGGCAGCTTGTGGCTGGCCATGGTAGAGCATTTACACCACAGAAATTGGGAAGCACCAGTACAGGGCTCTTGTTTTTCTGGAAGGCCAGTCGGTTGGCCTTTGCCAGCACACCACCTCACTCCCGCATGAAGCCAACCAGGCAGGGACTGAAGGGGGAAAGCCAGTGTGTGCATCTGTTTCTCCTGTAACACAGCCAGGACTTTGAGCAGGCTGCTCTGTCTGTCCCAGTTGGTGTAAACAGGCACTCCTGAGTTAGGCAAAATTAGAGCCCCCCCCCCCACCATGTAGGGCAGGGCCCCTGTGGGGTGGGGGAAGAGGAAAGAGCTGAGGCCCATGGAGAGATGCCTGTCTCCTCCTCCCACCCCTACCACAGACTTGGTCAGGGACCCAGTGCAGAGGGTGGTCTCTGGGCCTAGGGTTTGGGGACAGCAGGGTAGCGGCATCCTGCCCATCTAGCTAAAGGGCAGTGCAGGGAGAGGAAGTGTGGTGGCACAAACGCTGGTCACCCCCAGCTGGTGAGGTCTTCACAGCCTCATCTGTTTAGAGGCAGACACTGGCCAGACTGCCACCCTCCCCAATCACCCCAGGCGGATCCCTCAAGGCCCCTGCCTCAGACAGTTCCAGAACGGAAGCTGAACCTCCTCAGGCCTCTTCCCAAAGTCTTCCAAAGCCTGTGGTTCCAGCCTGGACTCTCTCACACAGTGTAAGAGAGTTGCCTGCATTTGGGGGAACCTTGCCTGGACCTTCCCTTCTGTTGAAATTGGCTCTGAGAAGACCTTAGTGTTGATCCCAGGGGGGAAGTTCCAGGCCACTCAGGGCTTGTCCTCAAAGACAATGAGCCCAGACCCCAGGGACAGCAGCAGCTGGAAGACAGCCTTGCTCCACGCTGAGCCATCCATGGTGCAAGGGCCTCCAGGCTGACCTGCCACCCAGGACCTGCCCCCGCTGCCCCAGGGATGCGTCTCTTCTGCCAGCAGCTGTAGGTCCCACAGGGACCTCCACTTGACCTCCACTCAAGGTCCCAGCTGGGGACACAGGAAAAGGATTAGGGAATTTGCACCAGTTTTGTGTTGTCCATCCTCTCCCAGGAGGGCTCCAGAAGAGAGTGGGGCACTCTCAGAAGCTAGACCAGACCAAACTGACAACTGGGGACTTCTTGTCTCCTCTGGCCACACTGACCCAGAGCAGTAAATCACCTGCCACTCCCCGGGCATAGCTAGATGCCGTCCCAGTTGAGAGACCTTCCCCAGCTCATTCCAGTTAAAGGGCAGCAGAAGCCCAGCTCCCAGAGGTGCCCAGTCCTGCAAAACAAGGGCATCTCCAACCAGCTGCACCTGGTCCCCTTGCAAATTAAAGAGGCTCAAAAGTCCCATGATGGCAGGCAACACGTTGCCTCTTTAAACTGGAGAATCTGACTCCACTCAAGGGTTATTTGTGGATGCCTCCAGCCTCCCTTAAGCTAAAAAATTATATGCTTTCTCTCTTTGCTAAATTACAACACTCTCAGATTGGTGCTGGACCTAGAGGGAGCCCCTACCAGAAAACCAAATGTCGACCTGCTTTGCAAACTCTGAGCCAGTAATTGGTTTGGAAATACCGAGTGAAAAGCTACAAAGGCTTCAGGAGGATTAATATCAAATAATGTGTCTCCTTGGCCTGGGGAGCCCTGGTATGAGTGTAGGTGGTGGAAGGCACCGTTAATTTCGCCCCCACAGTGCAGAAGCATTCTAACGATTCAGTTTGGTGACACCGCTTCCAGAGCACCAGCCAGCTGCAGAGCCCGGGAGCATGAAGGGCACCTTCCTTCCCAGGGGAGGTGGCCTCCCTGCCTGCTTGCCCTTGAGCCTGGTTCCTCGCCATGCCAGGGGAAAGGGAACTTTCTCCTGTTCCTGAGTGATTGTTCTGAGCCTCGGTTTGCTCTTTTGAAAAATGGTAAGAATGATTCCAGTGAATCATTATGAGGATAAAATATAGAGGCAAAGTGTCTGGCTGGGAGGTGGGTGCTTAGCACCCAGGAGATCTGGCAACTATTACGCCAATGCCAGCTCTGTGCCAGGTGCATAGCAGATGGGCAGAAAATATCTATTAACCATTAGATGCAGGGAACTGGTACTCAGGTAGTGACAGGGCAGGGGGTGGTCAAGCAGTCTTCTCCAGCTCGGTGGCAACGCCCACAGCACCACCCTGGGAGAACAACCTGGAGGGAGGCAGTGGCAAGGCCTTGGGCTACCTCCTTCCTCCAGGCAACACTGAGTTCAGGCTTCAGGGTGGTGGGGGAGGGGCAAGGTTTCTGTCTCAGCAGATGCTGAGGGCAGAGAGATGGAAGCCGCCACATCCCCTGCACAGGCTGGTGCCCTGCAGATGTGTTCTATGCCTTGAGGTCTGAGGCCAAGCACAGCCTGGCGAGCCTCCCCACTGTCCCTCCAATTAAAGGGACTTTCTCTCTTTTATTAGTTAACATCTTCCAAATTCTAAAAATGAAAGATATTTATTGTAAAAAAAAAAAAAGTATAAAAGCATAAAAAGTAATAATAAAATAATGGTCCCCACACTCTGGCTACTCACAGAAGTGGATAAAATCTTGCTGTACATTTCCTTCCAGTCTTTTTTCTACCCACCAACTTTTTAAAAGTAGGACTATCCAGTGAATAGCGGTAACCTGCAAACCTGGAGTCCCAGAGGGGTCACTTGGAGGCCTTTAGAAACATTCCCGCCTCCCCCACCTGCCCTGAGATTCTGACTCCCTCAGCCTGAGATATAGAAACAATCTTTTCAAATGCATTTTTATAAGTTCCCTAAATGAATCTTACGTACAGTCAAATTTGGAAAACAATGTACAATTTTGTAGCTCACTTTTTAACTTGCTAGTAAAAGATGGCTTTTTTGTTGTTGCTTTTTTTGTTTGTTTTTTTGAGACAGAGTCTCACTTTGTCACCCTTGGTAGAGTGCTGTGGCATCAGAGCTCACAGCAACCTCAAACTCTTGGGCTCAAGTGATCCTCTTGTCTCAGCCTCCTGAGTAGCTGGAACTACAGGTGCCCAACAAAACGCCCGGCTTTATTTTTTTGTTTAGCAGGCCCAGGCCAGGTTCGAACCCTGGAGTAAGTGGCCAGTGCCCTAACAACTGAACTACGGGCACCCACCCAAAAGATGGCTTTTGAAGCACTGTTTACAAGGTCCTCACAGTCACCATTTCTGTCCTTTTCCAGCCATGAAAGTAATCTGTTAGGCCTCCTGTCTGTAGGCAGCAGTGTCAGAATGTGCCTCCCAGGGCCAGTTTATCTGGTGGGGTCTAGACACTGAGTCAGGTGGTCACTGTCCTGGCAGCAAAGTGGTTCTGCCTCCACAGACATCCCTGGTGGCCACCTCTTGTCCTCTAACCACATGCCTGCCTTCATGTGGTGGTTACATCCTGTTTCTGTCCCAAAAGCTCCGAAAGTAGATGTCTTTTAACTTACCCAAGTGACTTGACCAAGGCCTGCTACAGAAGTATAGGGACACCTCAGTTTGTGAACATTCCTTGAGAAAATCTCTTGCTAACAAAGCTGTCACCACCAAAATGCGTCTCTACACGCCACACGGCCTGTGTCACAGCAGCACAGTCATGGACAATCTGCCATCTGCTGATTTACTCAAAGATCCTAGTTTTTGTGAACGTGCTGGGCTGGGAGAGGGTGGTGTGGATAGTAAGTGATCTTGAGCGATTTCATGTAAAATCATTTTATGCCATCTTGGGCTGGGAAGAAGGCCTGGACCTCAAGACCACAGGCAGCCCCAGGGCTCCCTGGAGGTGGGACCATCCTGCTGTCTTGACTCAGCGCAGTGGAGGACATAGGCTCGAGAGCCGGAAAGACCCACATTTGGGTTCCTCCTCCGAGATGTGCCGTGGGTACGTGGTGTCACTCCGGGAACCTGTGTTCTCATTTGTGTGGTGGAAATGCTAATCCTTAACCAACGACCATGCAGATGTAGGCAGTGAGGGGCTTACACACAGTGTTCAAATGACAGCTCCTCGCGTCTGTCTTCTCCAAAATTCGTTCTGGCACACACCGTGGTTTGGGCAGGTGGTGTTTCCTGACGCTCGCTGGCTCCTGAGCAACAGGTGTGGATGGAGCAGGCTGGCCGAGGCACCGCTGGCCCCCATGGCTTTCACTCCCCTGTCACTCACCCACCCCAGTGACCCGGGCAATTCTGGGGTATAACTAGGTGAGCAGACTCCTCCCCCACTAGCAGAGTCCTGACAATGAAACAAGTCCCTGATGGGCACATCCCAGAGAGGGGCTCTGCCTGGCACGTGCACGTCAGCTGTGATTCTGCACACCCTGAGCATCTTCCTGGCTGAGGCGCCAGTGCCCTCTAGCCCCAAGCTCCTCTCTAAGGGAGGCTGCAGCCTCTGATTCACACCCAGCCCTCTCCAGGCTCTGCCTCCCACCCCAGCCCTGGAGCCACCTGCTCTGCCCTGGAGCCTGCAGACCCTGGCGCATTGGGAGGCAGTTCTGTGCAGCAGTCAGGGACATTACTACTCTTATCAAGTAGTAACTTAAATTTGACTCTAAATTGATTAATTAAGAATTCAGTGCCTCAGTCTCACTAGTGAGGAGAAATTAGAGTAGCCTGGCCTCAGAAGCTGTTTCCGACCCCATGAAGGAGGCCTGCTAACCTTCCACTAGATGGACGGTCACCACCTGCAGGATCTCACATGTGGACAAGGCCACTCTGAAACCATGGTGAAATGAACACAGCCAGGCTACATGTGACTTTGCCTCAGTACCGACAAGAGCAAGGTCCCCATACCACCCACAAAGTACCAAACTCCTCCTCTCTTGGCCCAAATGAGTGAATGCTACCCCCCACCTCATCATGACAGCTTCATCCTTCTTCCAGCCTCCCTCCCTATAACTTATCAACACACCCAATCCTAGGACTGCCCTCACTTTTCAACAGCAGCCAATCTACAGTGGGTGCCTGGTTTCTTGACCTGCCCCCAAATCAGCCTAGGACATAACCCTAGAATAGACGCTTTCTAGCACCTCTTACTGAGACCTGTGAGGCTGGTGTTTGCCCTCACTGCACAAAGTAATAAACCCACTTTGTTCACCTGTAAGTACATTTCTAGTGGACTTTGGCTGGAGGACATTGACATTAGCTACATTTCAAGAGCTCAATAGTCACATGCAGCCAGTGGCTACTGTACTGGACAGCACAGGCACTGGTCAATCCCATCACTGTGGGGAGTTCCCTCAGGCCACATCCTGGTTCTGTAATGACCCAGCTGGGTGAACATGGGCACCTCACGTAACCCCCTCTGAGCTTCAATATCCTTGTCCGTAAGTTGGGAAGGGAACAGCTGTCATGAGGATGAAATGAGACCATGCGTGTGAGCGCCTGACATTGCTCCTGGTGGGGTAGTTTTTTAAATATCCACACATTCTCTGATGCTCTGCCCTTTGAGAGGTGAAGCTTAATTTTGCTTCTCTTCCATGTGGGCCAATCTTAGTAACTCACTTCTAACAAATAGAAAATTCCAGAAGTAACGGTGCCACTTGCAAAACCAAGTCATTAGAATGTGGTAGCTTCCTCCTGGTGCTCTTTTTGGATTGTGTGCTCTGGAGAGGAAGCTGCCATGTTGTGAGGACACTCAAGCAGCCTCGTTGTGAGGACACTCAAGCAGCCTCGTGGGAAGATCCACGTGGTGAGGGACAGAGAAGCAGGTTCTCCTGCCCAGTTCCACCGTTGGTCACTGAGGCCATAACTAAGTGGTAAGCCACTCAGATTCCTGACAACTCAGAAGCTATGTGAGATAATGTTCATTGTTTTAAGCTACCAAGTTTTGGGGTAATTTGTTACCCAGCAATAGGTAACCAACACACGTGGTTGATGGTCAGTGCTTGGTTAATGGCAGCCGTTCCAGTTGACTGTACATGGGGTTGGCCAGCAGGGACAGAGCACAAGCAGCATGGTCTGCCCAGTCGTCCTCCTTGTTGCAAATGAGGAATTGGCCTTCTGGTCTTGGATGTTAATCTGTGAGTGTGTTCAGTGGGGCCACCCCGTGTGAGCCATCAGACTCAAAACCATAGCCAGGAAATGAGCAGGTGCTGGCAGGCTGGGGTTCTGGTGTCCAGGGCCCAGGACAGCCCTGGGGTCAACCCACCTAGAGAGCACTTTGCCAGCTACAGAGGACCTTTGCAGCAGGACCTTAGGGTCCCCCTACATCTGCACTCCAACCCTGAGTTTACAGTAGGCTGGCCAGGCCTGGGGGACAAACTCAGGCTTTTCCAGGGCAGGAGCCAGAGGGTAGAGCAGTAGAGGGAAGGCCGGGCATCCTCAAGGTGCACCAGCCCTTTCTGGGCTCTGCCCTCCCAGAATTGTTCTGGTTCTGGCCAGGGCAGCAGGTGGACCCTCTCTGCTTCCTGGGAGCACCACAATGTCCAGGGCAAGGGGATAATCAGATACTAAATGCCCCCCCCCCATACCACTCATGGACCTCGACTCCTCAGAATGGGCAGAAGTCCCAGACCCCCCCCCTGCACACATGTGGCTAAAACCCCAAAAGAAGAAGAGGGTATCCCCCATAGCAAGAAGTTACCCTGGAATAGCCTGGCGCTCTGCCACCTGCTCCTCAGGGGGACAGGGTGTATAAATTCCAGCACTGAAGGTGCCCTCTCATGCCAGGGGAGGGAGGCAGAGCCCACCAGCAGGCACTTAATAAATTGGCCTGAAATGGGCCTCAGGGCACCGCGAGGGAGTGAGAGGACCACTGGGAACTGGACATTGACTATAGACTGAAATAAAGAGGCCCGTTCCCACCCCGTCTGCAGCTTTCCCCGTATCCAAGGGCCCCTCCACCCAGCACTTAGGGCTGTGCAGAGCTAGGGACTCCTCTCCTTCAAGCGAGCAAAGGTTAGCCATCCACACTGGGGTCAATGACGGGTATTTATGAGAGGAGGCCAGCTACTTCTGCGTTTCCACGTGTGTTTGTTAAGGAGCAGTAACCTGGGGTCAGGTTATTGTATAAATAACCACTGTGGGAGGTGGAGGTGAAGCCCCCATAATGAGGTGCTAATGGGGACTGGGCCTTGTAATTTGCACAGCTTCAGGCCTCTTCACCAGGCCCAGGGACAGGAAGGATGCTGCCAGACCCCATTTGAGTCCCAGGGGCTGGTTCTCCCTTTACTTGGCAATGGCCTGGGCCGGGCCGCCAGGTGTAGGCCACCTATGCGTGACTAGGAGGGCCTGAGCAGTGAAGACCAGTGTGGAGGAGGGCCAGCTGGTGCGGGGGCTTCTCAGCACCTCCCCGCAGGCTGGCAGGAGGAGAGTCTGGCTGAAGGCTCTGGCCAGTGCCCTGTACCAAAAGCCGGAGGCAGCTGTCTCTGCTGTCTCTGTCGTCTGGACAGCGGAAGAGCCTCCCTGCCCTCCCTGCCATCTTCTGTGCAAAGCTTATTAGGGCTCTGAGTAATGGAGTGTTGTCACGGGGGTGTCTCTACAAACGAGATACTGCGTACCCTGAGATGTTCCTGGGTAAATAAAAGCTAAGCAGAAATAATGTGCCCATGCCACGCCCTGGCTCTGCCTTTGACTAGAGGGAACATGCTGAATTGGTTGATTAAAAATAAATAATTAGGCTCCTTCTGTTCTCCCAAACATGAAGGCAGGCTCCCCTGTCTGAGGGCTGAGATGAAGTAGCCTCGCCACGCCGGGAGCTCCCTGGGGCTGGGCCACGAGCTGCTTGTGGCTGGTTTTATGGCTGCCGTATGATTTATACCCATTTGCAGGCATGTGGTAGACAGATAGGTTTTAACCAGAAGCTGTCATGGGTAGGGTCGCTGAGTGTCTGGAGACCTGCCCCTGCAGAGGAGGCTGGCACCCTTGCCTTTCCCGTCAGGACTGGGATGCTGGGAAGCAGGTAGTTGGGGATGGCTGATGGGGTCCCCTGGGGGACCAGGAGGCAGGGATACCAATGAGCCCAGCCTGACCTTCCTCTGCCCTTCTGGGAAATGGTGACTAACACCAGCGCTTAAAACTGCTCTTGTCACCCTCATCCCCCACCACACTCTGCACCCCAGGCCTCTACCACAGGAAGAAGCCCCCTTTCTCTCAGGCTCTGAGTGGGAGTGGGGGTAGGGGGAGTGGCGTCTCACCTTTATGAGCAGGCCTCATAACTGGGGGCTCCGATCCAGCACACGAGTCCCTGGGGTGGCCAGACTCACCCATAGGCTGGACACACCCAGAGGAAGCAGCTCGGCTCTTACATCCAACGGTGTGAAGATCCGTGGTGGCGCTCACGGTTGACACTGACTGCTGAGCACTTGCAGGGCGTGCCACGTGTGTCTGACCACATGTGGCCCTCACCAGGCCCCTACAGTGGGTTCCATGGCTGCAGCCACGATAGGGAGACAGGCTTTGGCGAGGCGGGAGAACACGTGGAAAGGGCGTTCAGACTCACACCCGCCTCACGCCAAGGGCTGCACGTGGAACCAACCAAACCAGAAGCAGCTCTGGAAATGGAGAAATTTTTCCCACGTGGCAGTTTTGCTTTGCGTTCAGCAGACACTCAAATGCTCCCTGAATGAGATGCTTGCTATACAGTCAATTTATAGGCTTTGCACTTGCAGGTGATATATATTTTCTACTCTTTTCCACCATTTGGCTGCCGAGGCTGGTGCCACTTTCTCTTATCCCCCAAAAGCCTTGGCTCCTCTCCTATAACAAGCTGTGTGCCCTTGAACAGGTTACTTTACCTCTCTGGGCTTCCTCGAGTGAAACAAAGGGGTTGTATTATTCTAGGTGAAAGGGGCCATCAGCAAAGACCACGTATTTCGTGAGTCTACTTATGTGGATTGTCAGGAGGAGGCAGATTGCTGGGTGCAGTGTTGGGGGGATGGGGAGGGGCTTCTCGTGGGCCCAGGCTTTCCTTTGGGGTCATGGAAATGTTTTGGAATTAGATGGAGGCAGTGGTGGTGGCACAACACTGTGAATATACTAAATGTCACTTCACATGGTTAGTTTTATGTCACGAGAATTTTACCTCCATGTAAGAGAGGTGAGACTGTCCCTCAAGCCCCCAGCAGGTGTCACGTTATCTCAGGGGGGTCACACCCTTGCTCCCTCAGCCAGATGCCCGGAGCTGCCCAAGCAATGGCGCCTCTGTTAATGAAGAGGAGGGGCTCCCCCCGTGAACTTCATGGCCAAAAACTAGAAGGAAAAGCCACAGAGGAGGAGGACATTTTCCAGAATGTCAGAGAAGGGCGGCAGGTGAGATGAGCATGGTATTAAGTATCCACTGAAGAGCGTGGGCCCTGCTGAGAAGTGCACCAGGGCTCAGGAGAGGAGGGCCCTGGGGGTGGTTAACTGGACAGGAGTGCGGGAGTGCCCCAACGTGCTCGTCCTTTGGGGCTGGGGGCCCCATGCAGGGAATGGAAGATGGAGGACGCAGAAGATATTCAGAGGGGCCAGAGCCTGGGGGGAGGGGCAGTTCAAAAGCCCTAATGAATCCACACATCCCAAATAACCTGATTCTTCCTACACACAGGGGTGCTGTTCAGAAAAACCTGACACTTCTTAAAAGGTTAGGATCCCATCCCTAAGCATTCCTAATTCCCCTCAGTGATCCATCCACGGATCAGGACATGCTTCTTAGATCTACATTTATATAATGTCACGTATCCAGAGATGATTCACGGGGAGCCTGCAACCCAGACCTTCAGAGGTGGGGAGCACGTCCTTATCTGGCCCCAGTTTCCCTCTAACACTAGTCGATGCACAAGTGGGCAGAGTCCCTGCTACTTTCAATCTTCCTTTTCAGTGCTTCTAGAGCCAAGAAAGGAGGTAAGCAAATTGCTGGGCCAATCAAGCCCCCAGCTGACCATGAGGACAGCCCCCTGTGTGGGCCTGAAGGCGGCTGCAGAGCCACCTTTGACCAGCGACATGAGGACACAGAGCTCTGCTTCTGGGCTGAACCCGCACATGTGTTTCTCTGCTCAGCTGCCTCATCCCCTCTAGTTTTTAGTGATGAGAACACCACCTGGCTTCTACTAAACCAATCCCTGCAGGCAACCTCCCAGGGAACACAGCCCCTTCTGCCCCTGCCTGCCTTGTGCCTGCCCTCAGAGGCGGCTGTGCCGTGCTTTCTGTTCTAAAACATTAACTATCCTTTTCTTTTACAATGAGAGCAATCTATGTAATAGTGGAAATTTTAGAACTTAACAGATAATGCAAAGACAAAAATCAAAATCTCCTCTTCTCCCATCCGGAGGTGCCCCTCAGCATTTTGGGGGACTTCTTTATGTTTAGGTTCAGAGCCGGCTTCATGCTTGGGCCTGTGCCGCACAGGGCTCTGCTCAACGTTCTGCTCTCAGCATCTTGAAATTCTCAATCACTTTTTTTTTTTTTTTAATAGAGATGGGGTCTTGCTATGCTGCCCAGGCTGGAGTCCTCCAACTCCTGGCTTCAGCAATCCTTCCACCTCAGCCCCAAGAGCAGCTGCAGCTGGGACTGCATGCACACGCCACTGCACCGGGTCCCAAAATTCCTAGTCATTTTGAACAAGGGAAGCTGCATTTTCACTTTGTGCTTGGCCCTGAGAGTTATGTAGCCAGTCCTAGACAGAAGTTATAACAGCAAAATTGAGAGTGTATCGTGTTTATACTATTTTAACATGTTATCTGGGTTTATTCAAGATAAAGCTTCTTTAAGTAATACATAAGTGGTTTAATAAAATCAAATCGCGTACGAAGTCTAACAGACTAGAAAGTGCCTGAGGTCAGTGTGACCCTCATGGCTCCTGGCTCAGTCCCCAGCTCAAGGCAGGACCGGGAGCGCTTCTGAGCCCCTCGGTTCTCCAACTCTGTTCCAGAAACCCATGCTGGGATGGCAGGGGTGGGATCAGAGCTGGGGGTGCTGGAAGGGCCGTGGTGAGAGATGCCGGAGTCCTCCCTGCCATGGGAAGGGCTGTTTCTGCCTATTCCATGGAGCAGGATTTCAGGCTGGATGAAAGGGTTCCACTGTAAACGAAGAGCCACAGCAATGTAGCCTGTCACCTGCTTTTGTAAACAAAGATTCACTGACGCTCGGCCACGTCCACTCACATGCAGATTGTCTCTGGCTGCTGTCACAGTGAAGCAGCAGAGGTCCAAAGCTGCCAAGAGCCTTCTCGGCTGGCAAGTCCTGAAACATTATCTGGCTCTTCACGGAAAAGCGTTTACTGATCCCTGATCTAGTCAAATCCTCCCATTTCATAGATGAGCAAACTGAGGCCCAGAGACGTAGTCAAGGTCACAAGTTAAGAGAATTGGGAACTGTGAATAAGCCCAGGAGTTGGAGGACTCCAGCCTGGGCAGCATAGCAAGACCCCATCTCTATTAAAAAAAAAAATTGTGAACTGGAAATAAGCTCACCCCCACAGCTCACCTCCAGGGAACAACAAACAAGAAGACCTATCTTCCAGCTTTTCCTAAAATGTCTACAGAGGGAGACATCACAGTGCCTCACTCTCCCGGCAGTTCTCTAATGTCAACCCATTGCTTCCTCTCCTGTGACCTTGGACAGAGCAGGCGTGCCATCTTCATGGCTTTGGGGATGGCACAGAAGAAAAAAGTGGGGAATAGGCAAGGCATGGACAAGTTGTGAACAATCAGCCTGCCCCCTCCCCTCCCCTTCCCCTTCCTTTTATTTTACACGGAAACATCCCCAGTCTCTAGGGCTTGGAAATTGGATCTGCCAGGGGCCCTGTGGGGAGCACAGGTGAGCAGGGGCTCAGGCGCTGTAAATAATGAGCTGAGCTCGGATTTGCTGATGATGGAGAGACCACAGCGACAAGGAACCCACGCGTGCCCGGCGATACTGATGAGCAGGCTAAGCGGAGCGGTCACGTCATTAACTCCAGCTTGGCAAAATAATTGCATGCAAAGGGAGCCTGTCAGCAAACGCAGAAAACAAATGCGAACCTGCCATGACGGCTTTTAAGGAGGGCTGTGCATTCCAAGGCCTGCAGGTGACTGCGCCCCAGTGCCGGGGCAGATCCAAGAGGAGGGATGATTCTGCCCCAGAGGTGAGCAGACAGCACCACTTTGGGAAGAGAGTTTGTTATTTGTTCCGTTTTGATCCTGCAACCTGCAACCAGGCCTTCCCTGAACTCATCCTAGACAGCCGCATCCTAGGGTGGCACAAGGGGGTCAGAGAAAGGCCATGGACTTGGGAATAAGTCCATGAGCCCTGGACCAGTCACTAAACCTCCCTGAGCATCAGCTGACTTAGCTGCAGGATGTGTTCATCTCAAAGTATTGTGAGGACAAAGAATCACCGTGAGCATTTGGCTAGAAGGGATGGAAAACTTCCACTCACATTAGAGGTGTATCTACCCTGCAAAAATCATACACTTGTTTTTATAACCTGCTCTGAGGGTCATCTTCCCATTCCCGCCACCGCTGGAGTCTCCCCACTCCCATTGCCAGCTCGGCTTGCTGCCTACAGCGATGTTTTCTGCACTAAAGATGACATGAGCCAGGCGTGCCAGTGCCATCCCCAGAGGAGGAGGAGGGATGCCCTCTGCCTTCCACTTATTTCTTTGAACAATCTGCAGTGGCCTTGGGAGCAGGCACCTGAGACCCCAGCATTACGTGTCACTGCTCTGTGAAGCCTTCTTCACTGTCTGCCAGCCCAGAAGGTGGGCCGGATTCTTCCCCCCCTTCCCCCCACCTTGGGCTTTATCTGTGGTCACTGGAAGGATGTGAGCAAGAATGCAGGCTCTGTGAGGACAGGGACCATCCTGCAGCCATCACCACCACCCTAGCACACATGGCTGGTACCCAGGAAATATTCATGGCATGCATATGAGCATAGCCAGATGAGTGGTTGGATGGGGAGATGGGCAGATGGAGGGATGAGAGGGTGGGTGATAGTGCCCACCTGAGAGAGCTCATTCCTGGCTTTGGCAGCTTAGTGTCAGCAAATGAGAAAGGCTCATTCCAGCCCAAGGAGGCCCTGAGAACAAGGGGACATCTCTGTCCGCATGTGGTGTTTTCCACTTTAGCCCTGGAGACCATAGAAATTGACTTGACAACAGCCCAGAGGGAGCTTCTGTCTTCAGGCTGCAGCTTTCAGAATCATTCTCCCATCATCGGAGCCTGCAAATAAAGGAGTAACCATGCCTGGCAACCTCAGAGGATCAAAGGAAGAAGGAGAACAGCACAGATTACCAGCAGCTCCTGGAATAAACAAGGTGGGAGAAGCCAGCAGCAGAGACACCAGAACCTCCCTCCCCCACACTCCCTTCCCCCCAGTTGCTGAAGGTTCAGAGCCGAGGCTGCAAACCACCCAGGGAGGAAGGAGAAGACAGCCCACAGATAGTTCTTTTTGGCCCATACTGTGCTTTTTAATTTTAAAATGTGGATGCTAACATTTAAAAACCAAGCTTTCATGGTAACAATCTACATGCCTGGATCCTCTAGTGATACCTGGTCCTCTCCCATGTGACAGCAATCCCCAGGGCTGAGCAGTCACTGCCTGTCTGGACGGAGACATTCTCCAGGTGACTCCAGACGCACCCACCCGTGCCTGCCTGGCCCTGAAGTGCACCCAGATGTCTTTGGCTAGGACGACTCTTCCTGGGTCCTTGTGGGATGGAGCCAACACAATCATCCCTCTTCCTCTCTCTTTCCCGTTTTTCTTAATTTTCCAGGATGCTCCCAGCCAGGATCAAAATACTAATTCCATTATCTGCCCAACTTGTGCATCTAAAGAGACCCGTGGGCACCTGGGGCTCCTCCCCAGCCAGTTCTCAGCTTCCACACTCTGCTGAGGTTGACTCACATGTTATATGGGACCACGTGGTGCCTCTTGTAGTTTAAAGAAAAAAGGGAGACCTGACGAGGCCCTCACCCAGTCACTACCTACTCTAGAGGGCACTGAAGACCTCTGTTGTTCCCGCCAACACTTGGGCTAAGTGTTAATTGTTGCTGTCCACCAGCCCAATCAACGACACAGTGATATCACTGCAGATGGAATGACTTATTAAGGGAAGACTGAGGCTCATTCAGCTTAATTAATGCTTTTGTTCTTTATTCTTACTTATTCTTATCTGATGAGTTTGAATATATAATACAGTGAATAAAGATGTACAATCACTGTAGGCCTGAGCGAGCCTCAGTCTTCCCTTAATAAATCATTCCGTCTGCAGTGATATCTCTGTGTCGTTGATTGGGCTGGTGGACAGCAACATCAATCAGGGTTCTCTGAAGAAACAGAAACAATAGCATGGATGGATAGACAGACAGATGACAGATAAATAGATAACAGATGGGTGATAAACAGAGAGACAATAGGTAGATGTAGGTAAATAGTAGGTGGTAGATAGGCGTATAGACGGATTGACTGATAGATAAATATAATGGATAGACGATAGCAGAAGATGATCTATAGATGGATAAGTGAAGGATAACAGACGGATGGACGGATGGAATGGCAGACAGATGACAGGACATCTGGATGACAGATACATGAGGAGATTCCTTATGGGAATTGGCTCATGAGATTGTGGAGGCCGAGAAGTCCCGGGATCTGCTGTCCACAAGTCTAGGAACGGAACAGCTTGGGTAGGGGCAGGGGTTGGCTCAGTCTGAGTCTGAAGGCCTGAGAACCAGAGAGGACTGGACATGTCCAGAGTCTGAAAGCCCAAGAGCCAGACTCTGATGATGCCCAAAGCAGAAAAAGAATTTCCCAGCGAGAATCTGCCCTTCCACTGCCTCTCCATCCCATCTGAGCCGCCAGCAGGTGTGAGGACGCCACCCACATCAGCGAGAGCGGGTCTTCCATACTTCCATGCTCCTCCAGTTCCAGACCTGATTTACGGAATCACCCTCACAGACACACCCAGAAATGTGACGTCTTCACCACAGTCGGGGGATCCCTAACCCGGTCAAGTGGACACAGGACAGAAATGGCCACAGATTGCCTTCCCTGTGGGCCGGGGTCCTAGCTCAGGACTCTGTTCTTGGAGCTCCGGTTGCCAGGAAGGGGGAGGTGGAGAGAGAGGAGAGAGCAGGTGGGATCCGTACCTGTTTGCACTTGGATAATGCAGTGGGCTGTGTGCGGAGGCAGGAGTGCCGGAGAGGGCTATTTGTTCTGGGAATGGTTAATCCTTGTGCAAATTTATATCCTGAATCTTTAATGCAACTATGTCAATGAAGAGTCGGCAGCCTACTTTGCTCAGCTGGGTCTGAGCTGCAGAGTTCTTAACCCGAGCTCGAGGGGCTCTGAGGGGACTGCTGCCCCATAGACACCTCCAGGAAAGTGGCCCGGGCTGGGCACAGGGAGAGAGAACGGCTCTGAAAGGCCAAACTCTGTAACTGGTAAGGCTGCCCAGGGTCCGTGTCCCACTCACTGCGTACAGTCATCACACCACACAGCTCTGTGCAGAAACCTTGCTTTGTTGCCTTTACAAGTATCTGTTTTTAAAATAAATTCTGGTGTTGGCCTGGAGTTGAGTAATCTTAAGCCAACTTAAAGCAGCGCAGACTGTGGTGACAGTGAAACAAACACTAACATTCAAAGGGAACAATGGCCTAAAGAAGACAAGTTGAGGCTGGCAGAGGCAGCCCCAGGCCCAAGCCCACCTTGACCACAACTCTCTCCTCTCACTGGACAGGATCCTCCGTGGAGTCCCCACTAAGCATGCTGGTAAATGTCTCATGACCAGCTCTCCAGGAGAAAGAGCCAGCTCTGCGGCGCTTGCTAATTCCTGTGGTGTAAATACTCCTCCCTGGGTTCAAGCTATCTGCTCAAGGGCACAAATCTGTGCAGGGCGGCTCCAGCTCACCACCACGCCAGGCAAGCTTTTGTCCTACTCTGAGTTTTATTTTCTTTTCTGCTAAGCTGCAAGCAGAAGAAATAAAAAACTTGGAAGGAAAAGCAGAGTCTTTCACCAGAGAAATAATAAACCAGCAGCTCAAACCTTTGCCAGTAAAAAGTGCCTGAGACCATTTGGAAAGACAGAAAAAAACAAACTGGGAGCCCCAAATTCCCCAGCGCAAGGCAGCAGGGCCCAGGCATGGCATAGGGAGACATTCCTGCAGGAGGGGCCAGAGCTGGTGACCAAAAGAACAGTGGGAGCTCAGTCTCCTCATCTATAAAATGGGCTGGTGTTGCATCCCCCGCAGAGAGCTGCCAGAATTAATGAGCAGATGGTTTCAAATGCTTGGCACTGTGCCTGGCACTCAGTATGTACCCTCTCAGTGGGGACCTAAAGACATAGAGTTCTGCAGGAGGGATGCTGCGGGGGAGTTCAGGAGTCACTAGGGAGTGGAGGGGACCTGTCTACATGTAACTGCACCACCAACTGGGAGAGAGGCACAGTCCACCAGCCGTGGGCACCCGCTCAGTGCCTGAAGAGTCTGTCTTCAGTAAGAGCTGGGAGCACAGGCCAGGCCTCCAAGGACAGGACAAGGGAGCTTCACAAACACAGCAGGGGACAGGACAGAGTAAGGGACTCCAGAACGCAATAGGGGAGAGGGAACCCAGCTGGCTCTCCATAGGGCATGGTGGTACAGGGACTGCTCATCCCAGCTCAATGAATGGTTGAGTAAAACCTCAACCATTCACTGAGCCAAAGTTCCCCAGAATGAATTCCTCAGAGGACAGTGGCAGAGGGTGCCCCTGCCAATCTGAGTCTCAGCTGAGGGCTGGGCCAGCCCACCCTTCAGTTCTGGCTATGGTGCCGTATTAGTGGGTGCTGGTGAACACAGGTGCTCCTCAGGTGTCACTCTTGCATTTTAAGCTGCATATTTCAGTGGCCTTCCCCAAGGAAAGAAGAGTTGGCCATTTGGGGAGGGGGTGAAACTCTGTGATGGGGACCTACCTTAGGCAGTCTCTCTAGTCTCTTGAAATTTAACACCTAAGGCAGTGGTCCTATTGCCCATTCAGGAGACAGACACCCTCCTCTCTCCCCCTTCCATCTCTCCCTCCTCCCATCTCTCTCACCCTTCCCGCCTTCCCTCCCCTCCCCTTTCTGGAACCAAGGAATCCCTGGAGGCAAGAAGTGCCCGAAAGAGGGCTGACTTTGATTCAGCGTGGGCAGAATCTGTAGCAAGAGGGACAGGCCTGGGTCTGGGGAGGCAGAGGGCCGCTGGCTCCCTAAGCTGGACAGTGACCCAGCTGGTGATATCCTCAAGAACTGTGGAGCAGTGGCCCATCAGCACCCACTTCTCTGTGGAGGCTGGGTGTCCCCCTGCTATCTGCGGGTGGGGCAGCAATTCTCCCACCCACAAGGGCTCTTGGGTCTATAGTGGACTCTCTCTTCTTTTGACACCTGTTCACTGTGTCCCCAAGGAAAGGCCCGGGAGAATTCCTTCTCACCTCTGCTGCAGAGCCTGAGGCCTGCACCACCTGCCACGTCCTCAGGTGACCCTGGAGAGAAGGCTTCCACCCCCTGCAGCCAGGACCCCCAGAGCTGCCCAAGCTGGCCGGCTTCTGGCCCCTGAGTCCAGCTGTCAGCCCGTCATCTTGTTAGCGTGATTCAGCACTAAATGGTCTGATTAAATGGGCCTTCCCATGGCCCAGCTGTAGGTGATAAGCTCCAGCAAGGAATTTGTTTTACCTCAAACTGGGATGTTTAACCCCAGGAAAAAAATAAAATCCCTGCTCACAGCCTCCATGGCGCTTCTCTTGCTGTGGGGATGGGCCATTTGCAGAGATAGTTGGATAGAGCCAGATTCTGTGACGGGAAATGGCATCTCTTGTGGCCACTTAAGAGAAAATAAACCATGAGCAAGGCAGAAGCTGGGGTCTCCCCCAGTGCAGAGACTTCCTGGTACACCAGTCACAGAGGGAGCCCAGCTTGCCACAGCCAGGACAGACCCTGGCCACGCTGCCCACAGAGCCAGTGAGTGTCGGGACTTCCCAACGCCCCTGCCTGACCCTAACCCGGCCAGCTCTGCACTCTCTGCCCTTCTCCCCTGCTGTGGCTGCTATCCCTG
This sequence comes from Loris lydekkerianus, assembly GCA_963574355.1. Taxonomy (NCBI): domain Eukaryota; kingdom Metazoa; phylum Chordata; class Mammalia; order Primates; family Lorisidae; genus Loris; species Loris lydekkerianus. The sequence continues at coordinate 52,543 of CAUYPK010079680.1, read as the reverse complement.
CACCCTGCACCTTGGCAAAGGGTATCTCCAGCATCAGGGCTTGGGGGAAAGACGGTGGAGTCGGACAGACACGCAGCCTTCACAAAGCCCGCCTGGGTTACCAGTGATGCTACAGCTGACCCTTTAACAACACGGGTTTGAACCACATGGGTCCCTGCTGCCCTCAAGACAGCAAGAGCAAGAGCACCTGTTCTAGGGTGCTGCTGAACAAGCCAGGTGGGGCTTGTCCTCGGGGAGCTCAGCCCGCTGAGCGTGAAGGTGGTGAAGATGGAGACGTTTACGATGGTCGACTTGCATGCACTGAACGGTGAGTAGATTTCCTCTTCCTTATGATTTTCTTAATACCTTTTTCTTTGCCGCAGCTTACTTCATTGTAAGAATACAGTATCTAACACATACCACTTAGAAAACGTGTGTCAGTCAACGGTTTGTATCACCTGTAAGACATCTGGTCATCAGCAGGCTAGTAGGAGTTAAGTTTGGGGGAGTCAAAAAGCTACGCTCAGACTTGGCTGCACAGGAGGTCAGCTCCTCTAACCGCTGTGGTGTTCAAGGGCAGCCCTGGGACTGGACAGTCTAACATATGAGAAGGGCCCCCCACACACAGAGAGTTCAATCAACGAAGTCACGATGACCCCAGCACTGCAGATGTGATCTCTGATGCCCCAGTGCCTAGATGCACGTCCGGAACACACCGGCTTTCTCCTGAGAGGCCCAGCTGCAGAGCACCCCCGCGTCCTGGGTGCCCCGTCGCACTCTGGCTCATCTCACACCATTTCGGCTTTTGTTGGCTCTTCCTCCTGTGGATCTGGGACATCACAATTGTGCAGCTGGCGGGGCGAAAGGTGTTTGGATTATTCGGCGACGGAGGAGGAAGTGGGGCATTTGTGGGTGGTTGGGGGGCGGGGGCTTGCAGCATCTGAGCACAGCGGCCTGGGGGGAGGCTACTGCATAGACACACACTCTGCCCCTTGCACTGGCTGCTGCCACATTAGCCCCTTTGCTCCAGGGAACAGCACGGCAGTGATGGATGAGACTTTAATTAAAGTAATGAGACGTTTATAATGGTGGTTATCTCCAGAATTAGGCCTTGTGGCAATTATTCCTGGGGAACGTTCCCCGGGTAGATGGCTCCCTTTTTAGAACACATGAGAGGAGGGTGAGGGGTGCTGCACCGGAAAGGGATTTTCCCAGCACCCCCTGGGCCATGGCGCAGCTGCCTTAGAGAATAGGACCTGAACTCTGCCTGAGGTTTCTCTGCAGAGGATCAAAGATCTAGTGACCCTCGTGACCCGGCTAGGTCACAGGACACTAGAAGCCCTGGGTTCAAGTCCTGCTTTGACAATACTTGCTGGATCTGAGACATTGAGTGAATTCCCATCTCTGAGCCCCATTTGCATTTGCAAAACAGGATGAAGACCTCACAGGCTATTGCAAAGAAGAGATGAAATAGGTCCGTGAAAGTACTTTATAAGCTTCGGCACAGACCCTAATGCGTTTGTAACAGCCCATTCCAGAACACTCCTGTTTATTTATTTATTTATTTGTTTGAGACAGAGTCTCATGTGTTGCCGGCAGTTGAGTGCTGTGGCGTCAAACTCTTGGGCTTAAGTGATTCTCTTGCCTCAGCCTCCCAAGTAGCTGGGACTATAGGCGCCCGCCACAATGGCTGGTTATTTTTTTGTTGTAGTTGTCATTGTTGTTTAGCAGGCCCTGGCTGGGTTCGAACCCTCCAGCCCCAGTGTATGTGGCTGGCACCCTAGCTACTTAGCTACGGGTGCCGAGCCAGAACACTCCTACTTAGACTCCAGGACAGCCCCACCACGTGGTGGGGCCTTTGTCCTAGTAATATTGATTGTGTGGGTTTCCAACACTGTTGATGATTATTAAAAAACAAACAACCTCACAGACCCAGCAGGATGTGGTGGCCCCAGGAACTATGGGCAGAATCATGGGCTTACATCTTTGGCCAGAAAGGTATAACTTGGGCCATTTCACTTAACCCCCTGGGCTTGACAATCATGGCAACCAGCCTATTTACTGCCAGGTGGCTCAGGGATGAACATGACTGACCTATGAGAATGTGGCTGCCATGCTGCCAGCCTGAAACACCTTGTCATTCAACACTTAAAGTCTCAGGACAAAGCCAGGACTCCAGCATCTGCCCACCGTGCCAGCCTCCCTACTATACATGAGCATCCTCAACACACAGCAAAGCAGGAAACACAGGCCTATTGTATTTTGAAGCATTTGCACCCACCCAAACGTTTGCTATTTTTAAAATCACTAGCAACTCATAACTAAAATTTATTAAAAATTGACCATGTGCCAGGCACTGTTTTAAGCGCATCTCCCACATCATCAGATCAAATCCTCATAACAGGCCTATGAGGGTTGTTGTTATTACAGGTGTTCCCGTTTAACAGATGGGAAACAGACACAGAAAGGTTGAGCGATCTCCCCAAGGTCACACAGCAACATGGGCCTGGGGCTTCCCAGAAGTCAGGGTGCAAACAACCCAATTCTGGCTATGGGGAGCAGTGGCTGCCACCCCCTCTCGGTGTGTCTACCTGTTGTTCCAGGTGCTGTTCTAGGTGCTGCTGAACAAGCCAGGTGGGGCTTGTCCTCGGGGAGCCCAGTGTCCTGCAGCCTGAGATACCTGGCACTCTGAGGCCACCTGGTTCTGCACACAGGGAACAGGACATTAGGAGAGCCAGGAGAGGGGATGTGTCTGCTCATCCAGCAGGATAAGGTGCTGGGAAAAGGGAGACCGTGAGCAGAGGGGAGGAGAGCAGGCAGCTGTCACTCAGGGGCCCTGGCGTGGCCACTGCGGCTGCTCCCCACTTCCACGTCCCTGGGAATGGCTGGGGTGGAATGGGTCCCCAGGGGCCACCTACGCCAGGGGTGTTGGCCTCTGCCAGGAAGAGGCAGGAGGACAGTGGCAAAGCAGGGGTGGACTCTCGCCTGGTGACAGCTGCCAAGAAAGCAGCGCTGGAAGCCTCCCCCTACCTCCTCTTAGAGCCCTGGCTTTGCAAATGCAGGGACTTGCCAGCTTGGTCTCAGCAAATCCTGTGGGAACAGCTGCTCCCTGCATGCAGCTGCCAGCCAGGGCAGCCTGGGAGCATGTGTCCTGCCAGGCAGCCGCACCCTGAGATACCCCTTACAGGTGCCCTAGGGAGGGGCGTAAAGTCGGGACTGGCCCTGACCTCCGATTGCAGCCCATCTCTCCACCCTTGCCCACACTACTCTCTCTGTGCAGGCTTCCTGCTGACCCCTCTGACCAGCCCATGGGTGTGCTGCAGTGGGGTTGGGGGAGCTGATGCTCAGCCCTCTTTTACTGTCAGCGTCCAGATTGGTTCTGACCCTGCCACAAAAAGCATATTGCAACCAGACCGTCCGCCCACCTCCCTGAGTGCCTGGACCCAAATGCAGGGAGGGGGAGGGAAGGAGGCTTGGAGGGCCGCCAGAAGTCTCATCCTCTCCACGACCTCCCTCCTTGCCCCCAGAGGTCCCGTGAGGCACACCCTGCATGGACCACTGTTCCCCCCAGCTCCTGACCCTTGGCCCGACTCCCTCCCATAGCCCCCACTTAGCTAACTTAGAATGGTAATAGCACCAGTGGGCTTTTTTCTCTTATAGTCAAAATCAATGACAATGACAGTTATAAAGGCAAGCTGTGGGGAGGAAGAAGAAAGCATCTGGTGTCAAGACTGATGCAGGCAGCAGTTAGAGGGACCTATTAGGATCTCAGTCGCCTTAGGGTGTGCTGCTCATGTGAGCAGTGGGATGTCAGGGGACCCATGGCAGGCAGGCAGACTTCCTCCGCCATACACCTGTCATTAATGTGGAAGGTGAGACATTGCGGCGATTAGTCTGGGGGGCACAGGACAAAGATGTCTCAGTCATACCACGGGGACCAAGAGTGCCATTGGAGAGGAAAAGGGGAGCTTTTCCTGGGTCCTGAATTAGTGTCTGAGTGAAGGGACCCCACGGCAGCACCAAGCACAGGACCGACACCCACGGGCGGGGAGGGCAGAGCCCAGGGCCGACACCCTCGGGCGGGGAGGGCCTGGCAGCCCTCTCAGCAGGGTCCCATGGTCCTCCTCCTCCTGCTGTCAGCATTGCTCCACTACTCCCCCGGAAAGAGCAGGAGCGCTGCGGGGGTGGGGAGATGACTGAGCACCCCCCAGCCCGGCCATGTAGGTCGCTGGGATCCTTGTCCCTTTGCCAGAGTACTTCTCTGATTTCCTCCCTGAAAGAAGGCTGGAACATGACAGCATCGACCCCTGGCTTCCTCCTCCCTGCCCAGAGCGCGTGGAACAAATGGAGCTGGGGGCCCTCCCCATCCGGGTAGGCGCCTGTTGTGGCAGATCTCAGTGCCAATGGACCTTTGCTACCTGGCAACCTTGGGCAGCTCTCTAACTCTGCCTCCATTTCCTCATCTGTAAAATGGGGTGTGAATATCTGCTTTGAGGGCCATTGGGGGCAGGATGCAGGATGAGCTACCTAGTCTGCAGGACCCAGTGTGAATGACAGGGGCCCTTGTTAATGATGTACTAAGTTTGAGATGGTAACCATCAAGGCCTGCATGAGTTGCTATGGGTGCCCCACACAGGCAGGTCCCTGCCGCAGGCACCCATGCTGAGCTAATGAATGAGGGAAAGGAGCCCAGCCTTTCCCAGAGATAGTGGCTGGGGGTCAGCCAAGAGTTGAGAAGGGACACTGAGCCTCACCAAGCCCCCATTCCTGCACTCCCAGCCCTGACCATAATGGTCCCAGGGATCGATCGGCTGGGAGCAGGACCAGTGTTGTGGTAAGAACAGGATGGGAAGCATTCTGTTCTCACCAGAACAGGATGTCCTGGCATCCAGCTGGGACATGGTGGGCAACCCCCAGTGCTCCCCACACCCATCTTCCTCAGGTGCCTAGTGGGTGCCTGGGCAGATGCTGGCAATCATGATGACAGAGGACTCGCCATCATCATGGTGGCAGTGCCTCTCCTCAGGGTGGCTGGTTTAGAGGTGAGAACACAGTTCCTTCCCCCCCCCTCCTCCCTGCACGCTCCTCCCAAGCTGGCACTCTCCCAGCCATCCTCCTTCCACTGAGCCGCAGAGGTGTGGCTCCTTCTGGCTGATCCTTGCTCTGATCACCTAGCACCCAGCATCCAGCACTGGTGGATGAGGCAGGGGAGGCCCACCCAGAGCACACATGGAGGTGCCCGCAGCATCCCGAAGGCTCCAAGGATGAGATGAGACGAGAGCAGGTGACATTGGGCCTGGCCGGGCACAGGAAAGGCTCTGGGCAGGGCATCCTTTAGCTGATTTGGTGAATTTTCACAAGCACCTTTTGAGAAAGGTCCACTTCACAGATAATAAGGAAACAGGTGCAGATAAGACTGAGAACCTGCCCAGGATTCAGAAAGCAACAAGCAAGTGCCGCCACAATCGGGGCCAGTGCCGTGGTCACCTGGATAGGTACCCTGGCCACCCTACAACTCTGCCCACCCAGACTGTGTGCTGCAGGCTGCCTCACTGCCCTCATGGCTCCCAGGCTCAGTAAAGTCTATTCTTACAGGGAAACATGGCGGGAAGGCTGGGAGGGAACTTGGTGGGGATGTGGTGTGGCTAATATTCCCGTTAAATAAATACGTTGTGCTAATTGGATTACTCAGACAGTACAATATACTACTGGATTTCCAACATGACGCTAATAAATTGTGTGAAGAATTTAATCGTGTTAGTATCCCGAAAGCTTGTAAGGGATGAAATGAGAAAATCAGGCAAAGTTGACACCCAGGGCTTCCGGGGGGTTCCTCAGGCTGACGGAATCTGCTGTGAGCTTCCCTTCGCCTGCTTTCTAACGCAGCTGGGTTGGCGAGGTTGGAGGCATTCACTGTGGCAAATGTCATTCCCCAGGTGCAGGGGGCAGGACTGGGTGGTCTGCGGTTCTCTCAAGGGTGCCCGATAATCAGGACCAGGACCCTACGCACGCTCTGCCCTCCTGCCCTGCTCCCCCTCTGGGCAGACTTGCTCTCCCACCAGTGACTTGGGAAGTGCATGTCCACCACGTTCCCCTTCATACAGGGAGTCAGTGCGGGTACATGACAGCCACAATGGGGGCGGAAGCACCTGCAGTTTTGAGAAGGGCAAGGACAGAGCCAGGTGGCCGGGAGACAAAGCCAGGGTGTCCTTCCCATGTCCCCTTCCTAGGAGCTCCAGAGAGACAGGGTCCCTCCTGGCTTCCCAGTGTGGAAATCCAGGTGTCGGGGTTTAATGAACATGGAGAGGGGAATGAGAGCTGGGCAAGGCTTTGTGCTGGAGAGGCCTGGGATTTGTCTCACCGAGCAGGCAGGTGTCACCGCACAGGGCACACACACACCTGATATCAGTCCCCAGTCAGGAGCATCTCTTTAATGGCCAGAACCTCGTTAAAATAATAGCTGGCTTCTATAGCAGCTTCCCAGGTATTAAAGCAAATGTTTTGCTAACTCTCCAGATTCAAGAGCAACAGCTTACGCGCATCTAATTAGCATAACAAAATCCAGTGAGGAAGAGAAAGTAGGGCCTCCTGTTTGATGCTTGATACTTCCTAGTAATTAGCAAGAACAATCGCTGCGGCATCCAGAATTTCCAGCCGCCAAGGATGCCAGGGCCTCACTTGAGCACATCAGGAGTCAATTTAGAGAAGCCAAAATAAGGCCATTAAGAGGAATGCTCATGACGTGAGTGTTTGCAAGCAAGCACACCCTCGCCCGTGCCACCCTCTTGCACACCTGCCCACACCCTCCACAGCCTGGTGTTCACCACCGAGGCATCCATTCACTCAGCAAATGTCCGTGCCCTGGCTTTCTGTTCAGCTCAGAGGTACAGGAGTGAGGAAGGCAGGGTCCCTGCCCCCAGAGCCCCCAAAGTTCCACTCGGCTTTGCTCACTGGCATTTCCTGACGGCCTCTGCCTTCCATGTGCCTGTGCCGAGTGATGAGATGCAGAGATGAGAACATCAGATATGAGACTGGACACATTCTAGGTTTTGAAACCTGTGCTCAGCTCCAAGGGTGTGCAGCAGAGAGAGGGCTGCCCTCTTCCTGGGGTCGGGAGGTGTCAGAGAAGAATGCCAGAACCAAGTGACCACAGGTGAAACGGAGTTGGCTGTGGTGGGTGGCTGTGGGTTAAGGAGAACAGAAAGAAGGATTACCTGGACACCATGACAGAAAGCTACAAAGGTGAGACACAGGAAAGGACGCTCAGGGACCTGGCTGGAGACAGACGTGGCAGTGGCGGGAGATGGGGCTGGGGGAACAGGTGGCTGTGGTTCTTCCTAATTATTTTACTATATTCTGTTACGAGCTACACTCTCTTGAGGTCATTTATATTTCTTGTACAAGAATGGCTCTACCCTTTTCCAACTATGTGTGCAGTCACGTTGTTAATTTGAAATTGGTTATAATAGGAGTATTTACAACATAGAAATTGGCCAACTACAAATCAGGGCTTCGTTTGTATGGTTTTCTTGATCGTCTAGACTTAAGGAAGTAATAGAGAAAATGTTAATAATATAGATTCAACTTAAAACAGCTCATTGTCATTACATGATAATTAGCACAAAGATTGTCAAGTTATGGTTGAATTGCAACCATGGATTGGTTACGTATATAATATTTCAACAAAAATGATGAAAGCATTCTGCTGATGTCAGTTGGCTGTATGGAATTTATAAAAAGGAATGTTGTATATATCATGACTGTTTTAGTACTATTTCATATACTATTTATATATATACACATACTCAGAAAAACAAATATATATATGTATATATATACACACACACACACATATACCTATTTGTTTTTCCAAGAGCTGACTGTCAAACATCTGCAGTGTTTGACACAGCCTGACAGTCACATTTAGGGCATGGCTATCAGGTTAGCAGGACAGGGCCTTCCCTGGACTGACAGTACAGAGGGATCTGTAATTAAATTTGGGTTTGGGACTCTGGTTGTAGGGAGAACAGACAGAATAGCTAGGAGGCCATGAGAGAGCCCTCGACACTATACATGACCAGTGGGAGGGTGGACAAGTGGGTGCTAGGGAAGGCAGGGGGGATGCAGCTGAGAAGTCACAACAATGCCCCAGGGGCCTGGTCCACTGAGGAAAGGCCCTGAGCTCCTTTAGACAGGTCTTGGTGACAGCAAGGCTGTCCCCAGGTCTGTGCCTGTAGTTGCCAACACCCCGGGTTGACTCTGTTTTACAGGTGTCAGGGTGTTCCATAGCACAGGCTTCACTCTGAGAACTGTTGTCCTATCCATGCCTTAGTTGTCCTTTTATTCTGTCATTTGTCACCCCATGTCAGGTGCACAGGAGCTGCTTCTGAATTCACTTGGAAGCCACACATGTCAGAGGGCTTCAGACGGGGCAGCTGAGGCCTGAGCAGAGAAAAATCACAGCTGGAGAGGACCCCACCAGGGTGCAGAGAAGCCCCCTTCCTGGCAGCTTTTCCCAGGCTGTGGGGCCTCATGCCCTGTGCCCCGACACAGCAAGAGGCCAGCAGCCAAATCGCTGCCTGGTTTGGAGCCCCTGCGTGGTGCCACCGCCATGGTCTTTTATCCCTTCATGTAGAGCCTCCAGGCACCCAGCCTCCGACTCACGGCAGACAGGAAATGCGCTCTATAAGGCTAAGCGTGTTTGCCCAAGAAATACGGATGATGCTCTTATTGCATATGACCTTTACGATATATGGAAGACTGTCCGTGACAAAATGTCATTTTTAAAATGGTTTTCACACCAGGGCATCCAGCCATTGATCACGACAGCATGCGGTGGCTGTTGGTGCTGCCGGGGAGACCCTGCAGTCCTGTGAGCCCTCAGCGGTCTGTGGTTCGTGGGACCCTTCGCTTCACTGCGGCAGTGGCCCCACGGCGGCCAGGCTGGGCGCTCCCAGGGGACTCCAGGGAAGGAGGCTGCCTGCTCAGCATCCTGGCGAGAGGGTTGGGGCTCCTTGTGTGAAGGCGTCTTTGTGTCCCCAGAGCTGATAAATAACCTGCTCTCCATGCATCTGCTGAGCCAGCAAATTCAGCTCTGAGGCCACATGGGAGCCCCGAGCATGGGCAGCCCCTCCCTGGCTGCAGCCACACATATTGTTCAGTGAGGGGGTGGCCGGTGTGGCCTCTCCTTCCTGCCTGCCCCCACAAGCCTAAGTGTAGTAGAATTCAAGAGATTCACCTCCACAAGAGCATTTTCTGGGGTCAGTCCGTCCACACCTGCACAGTCCCAGTTAGGCTGGCACCAGCCACACGCGGCTCCCAAGCATTCCAAACAAACCTGGTGCATTATGAGAGACGTCGCCTGTGCGGAGCCCAGCTGGGTTTCCACAGCTTGCTCTAGGAATATAAACCATCGTGTTAATCACCGATGACATGCTGAAATGACAATGTTTTAGCTGACAATCTTTTGGGTTTAAAAGATAGGGATTGTTAAACACAACTTCCCCTGTTTTTTTTTAACCTATTTGTCATGGCTGCTGGAAAATTTAAGGTTGCGGGAGTGGCTTGCGTTGTTGTCCCTCTGTGGGGAGAGCAGCAGGAGGCCAAGCCCTCGCCCTACACGGAGACCCGTCTGGGATGTGGGGAGGATGGACGGGAGTTCAGAGAGAAGGCCTTTCTGCACCCTGGGGTAGGGTGGCTACCTAATTCATGGGCGGCAGTACTCCCCCCAGCCTTGTGCAGCCATGCCTTGCAGGGACTCTGTGTTCCAGGCCTGGTGCTCTGGCAAGGATGGGCCATGACACACCCACTTCATTAACCGACACGCAGTGACGTGCATGGAGAGAGACAAGCAGAGCAGCAAGGGTCCCCTGAAATCCCTTTGGGGACCTCAGCAGGGAGCAGGTCATGGGCACCCATGTCCAGATGACTAGTGGGACCCACCTGGGTAATGGGCAACCCACCCCCCCAACCCCCGGCAGTGTGTGCTGGCTCTGTCCAAGCCTCTTCTTAAACCTGCACCAAGGGCTGCTTCTGCGGAGCCCAGATATTTCCTGACACATTCTGGGTGGCCTCCAGGCCACATGCACAGACAAACCAATTTTCACCACCATCCAAAAAGAGACGTGGGAAGTGCCAGTGCTCCCACCCCCCAGTGGCCGTGAGAGCGTGTCTCCATCAGAGTCGTCCTGGGTCCATCCAGGAGAAGTAGGGCACCCGGAGTGAGGGGCGGCTCACGGGCTGGTCCACCCGCCTGGCCTCCCTGTGTGTTAGACACCGTGCTAGGAGTGAGGGTGCACAAGGAACAAGAGCTGCCTCAGACAGGCACATCCGCCCATCACCCCAAACACATTGACAGGGCATCGAAGGGGGTGCGTGAGATTCCTGAGGTTGTTTATCCCAACCTGAGGATTTGGGAATACACACGGAGCAGATGGAGAAACTGGTGCCTCAGCTGCTCTGAAGGACAAATTATAGGTACACAAGACAGAGGAGGCAGGAAGGGCATTCTAGGCAGGAAATTGTAGAAGTGAGTCCCACAGAATATGACAGGGGCATCTGTGGGAGGTCCTTGGGCAGAGGACAGCAGATGGAAAAGGCCAAGGCAGGGAGTGGCAGTAGACAAGGCTGGAAGATTAGATGGGGGCTGGGGGAAGGGCAGGAGAGCCTTGAGTGCCACACCAGGAATTGACCTTTCCCATTGGTGGTGGGTCCTCTAACCTGGGCAAACAGGTCCCATTTAGATCTTCCATAAATAACTCTAGCAGTCAGGGCATGATGCAAGATTAATAATACAGAAGGCTCAAAGTTCGAGGCCTGAACTCACACATGGGTGTTAGGAACAGAAAAGAAGCAGATATCTGAGAAACATTTCAAAGATGCAGTTGGCCAGATTCCGTGTCAGATTCAACATGGGGGACAAGGAGGAGCTGGCATGTGACTCGCAGATGTGGGCGCCCATCTCCAGGTAAGACAGAAGCACGTGCAGGCCTGGGCCAGATGCCAGAGGTGGAAGCAACATTCACTGCCGTGTCCCTGGGCCCGAGGGGCCTCGCAGTCACCCACCAGCTTCCTGACGTCCTGTCATGGGCAGTCAGGACAGCCCAGGACAGAGGGGGTGACTCTGGGCGCCCGAGGGAGAAGGTCAAACCCAGCTAAGTAACTAAATAAATATGTGATCACAATGATGATGAAACTGAAGCCCCTCATTAATTTCATGTGAGAGGTGGAGGGACGCAAGATGGTGCTTCCGGAATCTCATTGTTTGCCCGGCCCCAAGACATCACCCACGATGTCTGGTCGGGTCTAATTTAAGTATGTACATTTAATGGTTCAGTAAGTAAAATGGCCTTTATTGTTTGAAATGGTTTGTGCAATAATTTATGGGCTCCACTGGTGCATAGGAGGGATCCCGATGTTGGAGAAAGTCACGGCCCTGAGTGGGTATTTGTGTAAAGAACTCGGGGGACACGTGGAGGAAGAGACACCATCCTCTGGGCAGCAGGGGCAGGCTGGTGGGCGCCAGCCCGAGCGGGAGAGGCCAGCCCGCACACTCGGGACTGCTGCCACCTGGGGCACTGCGGAGGTTCTGGGGGGCAGGGGCTCCAGGAGCTCCATGAGCCTAAGCCCCTTTTTGTTTGGGGTCAAAGTGCATTAAGTGCAACTTGGCAGGCAGGGAGTGAGAAGAGCCAGAAACACACACAGACTGGGCAAATCCACAGACGTCTCCCCCCCTTGCCCTGGCAGCTAGGGTACCAGTCCCTCACCACCTGCTTTCTGACCCAGCCTGCGACCCAGTCCTCCTTCTCAGATCTGGCAGGCGGGGATTTCCATCAAGAGCCCCTCCTCAGCTCACGTGGAAACTCTTGTCCAAGGAGCACTGAGGGGCTGGCAGTGGTGAGTGGAGGTGACAGGCCCTAAGCCAGGCTGAGCAAGGGCCAAAGGACCAGCATGAGGGTGTGGATGGGACCCCATTTGTCCATTTCACCATGGATGAAGCAAGGGCATCAGTGGAGAAGAGGTGGAGGCCTGGGAGGCGGAGCGGGCTGCAGTGGGAACTCGACGCCCTTTAAGTTTCCCCTGGGACGACTGACAGCCCTGCACCCGCCAGCTGAGCATGGCGAGGGCGAGCCCGGGACTGAGGGCTGGAGCCATCAGCCAATCCCTCATCATGCCCTCTGCTGTGTTACCCAGCACCAGCCCCACCGGTCTTCTTTGAGCACCCCCCTCCAAGAAAAGCCTGTACTGAAAATTAGGTAGAGGGAGAAGCCGTTATCAACCTGCTTTGATCACCTAACTTGCATTTCAAGAGAAAAGCAAACAGCAAACCAGTGTCAAAGTCGCCTGCCATGGTGAGCAGACAGACACCCAGGGATCCTATCGCGCGTGCGTGTGTGTGTGTGTGATCCTATCGCACGTGCGTGTGTGTGTGTGTGAGCCTATCGCGCGTGTATGTGTGTGATCCTACCGCGCGCGTGTGTGTGTGAGCCTATCGCGCGCATGTGTGTGTGATCCTATCGTGCGTGCGTGTGTGTGATCCTATCGCGTGTGTGTGTGTGTGAGCCTATCGCGCGTGCGTGCGTGTGTGTGTGAGCCTATCGCGCATGTGTGTGTGTGAGCCTATCGCGCGCGTGTGTGTGTGCCTATCGCGCGTGTGTGTGTGATCCTATCGCGCGTGTGTGTGTGATCCTATCGTGTGTGTGCGTGTGCGTGTGTGTGTGATCCTATCGCACGCGTGTGTGTGTGATCCTATCGCGTGTGTGTGTGATCCTATCGCGTGTGTGTGTGTGTGAGCCTATCGCGCGTGTGTGTGTGAGCCTATCGCGCGCGTGTGTGTGTGTGTGATCCTATCGCGTGTGTGTGTGTGTGTGAGCCTATGGCGCGTGTGCGTGTGTGTGTGATCCTATCGTGTGTGTGTGAGCCTATCGCGCGTGTGCGTGTGTGTGTGTGTGAGCCTATCGCGTGTGCATGCGTGTGATCCTATCGTGTGTGTGAGCCTATCGCACGCGTGTGTGTGTGTGATCCTATCGTGTGTGTGTGAGCCTATCGCGCGTGTGCGTGTGTGTGATCCTATCGTGTGTGTGATCCTATCGTGTGTGTGTGTGAGCCTATCGCGCGTGTGCGCGCGCGTGTGTGAGCCTATCGCGTGTGCATGCGTGTGTGTGTGCGTGTGTGTGTGAGTGTGATCCTATCGCGCGCGCGCGTGTGTGTGTGTGTGTGTTGCTGAGCCGCGGCTGATAGAATAAGAACACTGCTAAAATGAAGCTGCTTCTGTGCTTACCTCCAGCTTGCTTTATGAGGAGGTGAGCCCCTAAACTTTGCCACTTCTGACAGTGACAAGGACCACCCACAGTCATCCATCAAGGGTGCTCTGCACACCGAGGTCTGCACCCATCACTCTCCATGCGTGGAGCAGGCTCAGGAAGGTGCTCTCACCCAAGAAGCAGATGCCAAGACAAGGAGTTGGGTGTGACTCACTTCACTGGTGGGAGAATTCAAGAGTGGGGACATGACATGGGGACAGGAAAGCAACTCTGTGGGGAGAGCAGCAGGAGGCCAAACCCTCGCCCTACACAGAGACCCGCCTGGGATGTGGGGAGGATGGACGGGAGGGCACCAGCCACTGGAGCTCCACCCCACAGGGGATCCCAGGAGATGATGCCAGCTGCCACCAGGCTTAAAGTCAACAGTGTCCTCTTATCACACCTCTGCCTGGCGGGATCCTGCTGAAGTGTCAGAACAAACAGGTGATGATCAGGGAATGGGACAGGGGACTAACAGGGTCTGCTATACCATTTTACAGAGAGGAAAATAAAGCCCAGCAGGAAAAGTGGCCAAGGCCATGCAGCTATGGCAGACAGGGGAGTCCAACTCCAAAGCCCAAACCCTCCCTGCCCCATCATTCACTTGCTGCCTGGAGACTCTCCCAGCTGAGCCAGCCTCTGGGGGTTCCCTGCAGCACCACAGGCCCCAGGTTAGCGGGGTCTGCAGTCCTCACTCTGTTAGTAAGTCCCCCCGGCACCTGTCCCAGCAGAGAGGCACCTCAGAGGGAAGCGTGCGCATCTAGGGCTGATCTTGAACATCCTGCCCTCTCCAGACAGAGATACAAAGAAGAGTTTACTGAGCAAAAAGTCCATCTACCAAGTGCGAGTGGTGGGAGCAGAAAATGATACCGCTAACTGACTTAAAAAACGGAAAATAGCCTGGCAGTTCCTCAGTAAGTTAAACAGAATTGCCGTGGGACCCAGAAATTCCACTCCTAGGAATAGACAAACCCCCCAAATGCAAACAGGTGTCCGAGCAAAAAACGTGAACACAGATAGACGTGCATCGCAGCGATAGCCGCACAGCTGGCAGGTGGGAAAGCCCCAATGTCACCACCCGAGGGTCGAATGCACAAAAGATGGCATAGCCCACAGCACACTGGCACTTCAGCTGTCACAAGGAAGGACGCAGCACAGCACGGACGAATTTGCAAACAGTATGCTAAGTGAGAGAAGCACCCAAGGACCAAGCACCCAAGGACCCTTATTCCATGTCACCATTGGTATGGAATGTCCACGATACAGATGGACAGCAGATTGGAGGTCTCCTGGGGAAGGGCCTGGGGGCGAGGAGAACAAGGCGTCCCAGCTTAGTGGGCACCAACTTCCTTTTGGGGTGATGAGAATGTTTCAGAACTAGATGGGGTGACAGTTGTGTGACATTGTGAATACACTAGATGCTACTGAAGTATCACTTTAAAATGCTTGAAGTGGTAAATTTTATGTAGTACGTATTTTATCACTATAAAAAAAAATAGCTCCCCTCTTTTTTTCTTCCCCAGAAGAAGGGACAAGCAATGTTGAGACTATCAACATTTACTACACACGATTCAAAAGGGGCAGTTGAGAAATGTGTGAGCAATCAGAACTCTTTTTTTTCATGCCCCAAATGGAGCCTGGGGAAAAACCCAAACAAATAACAATAAAGTAACAGAGCCTAACAGCTGTGGGAAGACGCTCGCCTCTTGGGCTCACATGTGGATAATCGAGAGTTAACTCTTAATAAAATAATAAAACTCGGGAGTGGTGGGAATAAAGATCATCCCCTTCGCCAACTGCCGGGGACCAGCTCTGTGAAATAACAACTCCCTCTTTATCTGCCCTGTTTTATGAGATGTAATTGCAGCCGGGCTGTTCCCGAACTTCCGAGGGAAGGTAATTGTCAATCAAGATGAAAAATGTCATAATTTAAGCACGTCCCAGACTGACATGAAGATCCATATGGTCTTTCAGAGAGGCGCATGGAGCGCTGATTTACAACTGTCACCAGCCAAGTGGCCTTCTCTGACATTCAAGGACCATGTGTGCTGGATAGCCACTTTCAGTGACTCGCGCCCCGGGTCACACTCCACTCTCAGCAGCAGGGAATTCCTGACCAGATGATGTGTGGGATCAATGCCAATGTGGGGTCCTTGGTGATTCTCCTGGGCCCAGGAAAAGAGACGGGAGAAAGGGGCAGAATTCCACCCAGAAAACACCGGGAGGAGAGAGTTGCAGTGAGGTGGGACCCGGCTTTAACTGGGAAACAGGTGACAGAGCCATCTCAGTGCCTCCTTGCTGCTGCCCAGCAAACAGTCGGGGGATCTGTGTGTTTGGTTTGTTGTTGCTATAGTAGCTGAGTTTTCTTGTCTTTTATCTGCAGGTTTTGTTTATTTGCTTCGTAAGGATGCTTAAGTGGGAGCAAGTATTGAAGTGGCTATATATCTTTGAGGTTGCCCCAGAAACCGGAAGAGCTGCCCAGCCAGGCTTGAGGGAACCACCGCACCTCTCATGCCAGCAGGGGCCCCCAAACCCTACACAAAAACTGGGGCAGCCTTGCATGCTGGACCTTGCCCTCCTAGGCAGCACATCCCCCCCAACCAGGAAACCAGAGGCCACATTTCAGACCCTCAAAGCCAAGACTTCGAGGAGCCTGGGCCAAGAAAATCCTTGGAGCAGGACCACATTCAACTGTCCTCTGCACACCTGATGTCCGACTTGGCAGAAGACATCCCTGCTACGTCCCCCTGAAGGTACCCAGGACATCTGGTGACCAGTCAGCGTCCTCTGCCCCCTTCCTGGGTCCCTGTGCTGGGGTCTTGCCCTCGGGCCTCCTCTGGGTGCAGCTCTTGGCCCCCCCTCCCGTGGAGCCTGCCCCACATGGCACAAACACCCTCCCATGCTGTTGTTTTTTGTTTTAATAAACACCGCTTGACTCCACCCCAGGCATGCAGCAAGCCAACTGCAAGGGCAATCTCTCTCCCCCACACCCACCCCCTTCCCTCAGGCCCACTGGGTCAGGGGGCCCTGGAGTTTCTCCCTGGAAACCAGGAGACTGCGGGACACTCTAGGAATGTCTGGGGACAGCAGCAGCGGTTCGCAGAGAGCACAGGTGCACACACACTCACACCCAGGCCTGCGTCCCACTCCTCTCTGCAATCTGACCCCACAACCAATGCCCTCCTGCGCAGTAATGTGCAGGCTGTTCTGCAAAGCTCCTGCTGTGTCTCCTCTTCCTGCGTTTCTGAGAGGTGCTCGTGTTGATTGATATTAACACTCCATCTGAACCTCTTTCTCAATCATTTTAAAGGGCAATCTCTCTCTTCAGCAGGGGCATTGATCAATTGATACCAAGCGGGGAAGGGGATCAATACGGAGGATGGTGGGAGCAGGTCAGGGTCTTGGGGGGGCTGGGTCTGATCTATTTTTCTTCCCTGAGCCTCCCCCTTTTCTGCCCAGACCCTGAACTTCGAGCTCAACTGGAGGGGCGTCTAGGATGCATGGATGGGCCCCCAAGCCACCCAAATGACCTTTAAAACAATGTAACAATCAGCTGGGTGGGATGACGGCCCACATCATCTGCTAATCCTGGGAGGAGTCCCCTCCTCAGCCCTCCTTCCTCTCTGAGCCCGTGCCCTGGTGGCAGCCCCTCTGGTCCCCTAGCTTACCTGGGGCGAGGGTGCCAGCCCAGAGAAGTCAGGAGGGAGTCTCCCACCCCCCAGCTCTCCTTCCCCTCCTCCACCCTACCCCTTCCTCCCTGCTCTCCCAGATCTGCTGTAACTGACATTTTCCATCTGACAGGTTCTGTTTTCCCTGCCTCCGGTTGCCAAGGAAACAAGCAGAGAGGACCACATCCAGGGAGCCGTTCACTGCCTTTTTAAGGCACCCTGGACATAACAGCACTTTCCATAATGGGCTGGGCACAGAGGTTTAAAGAAACCAAACAATACAGGAGGCTAACGTGGAAAAAGTCAGTGAAATGGGCCCCCCACCTGGTTAATGGGAGAATGAAGGAAGAAAGAAAAATCCTGGAGAGCCTCATACTCCTTTGGGCAAAACCAGCCACCTTCCTGAAATGTCCGGCTCTCTCCTTGATGTGCAAAACAGTAGACACCTGGCCCTAGGTCCCCTCTTTCTAATTCTTCTAGGAACCCAGAAACCTCTGTGGTTACACACCAGCCCGGATACAGGGAGCAGGGGCCCCACAGAGCAGCAGGGGCAGACTAGGATCGAAATCATCCCCAGGGTTAAAGGATGCTCTATCGAAGCCACAGGACTGGCCTCCAATTAGGAGACCATGGGGACCTGTCTAACTTTGCAGAAAAGCTAGAGGTTTTTTATCTTGGGTGGCACTGGCTCCCCCGGCACACGGGAGTCAAGGTGCTGAAGTTTCAGAGAAAATAGCTGAAGCATTAGGCAGGGGAGAGGCAGGAAAAGGAGGTGTCCTCTTCCTTCAGAAAGAGGGTCTGGGGGCAGAGATGGTTGCCACTCACCCGCGGGGCTTCTCAAAGCTGCTGACCCCCACCTCGCTGAGTGCATGTGTGTGCTCGTGGAGCAGGACCACACTCAACTGTCCTCAACACTCAGCGCTCGTCACTCTGGGGGCCAGGGGCCTTGGCAACGGCAGGACTTGGGCAGTGCACACTGGTCTCCCCTCCACGCCTCGCTCCCTCTGCCCTCATCCCACACCCCCACACCCCTGCAAGCACACACATGATCGCACTTCTCTCCTCCCCCCTTGGCCAAACTCCACCAGATCTTGCCCACCTCACCCTAAAAACTGCTCCTGTAGGCCATCTTCCACATGGTGCACCCCTGAACCCCAAAGGACACATCCTGTGGATAGCTGACCACCACCATTTACGTGGGGCTTACCCCACCGTGTGCGCAGCAATAAACATTCGCATCCTCAACGTGTTCCTGTCCCGCTTTTGCTGACTTCACTGCCCCGTCTCTCCTGAGTTTCAATCCTACTCTTTTATCTCCTTCGTGCCTCTCCACCTGGGTGTCCACTCCTCCATTCAACTCCAAAGACTCAGAGCTGAGCCATCTCCCCCCAAAGTGGGCTCCCTCCCCTAGTCCCTGAGTCAAGCCTCGGGAGGGATGGCCTTCCCCCTACCACACACACACCCAGGCTGTCCCTACTTCTTTGGGGTCTGGGCTCTAGTTCCTGAGTATTTCTGGCCTCTCCTCTCAGGCTCCCACCACCTTCCCTGAGTTCTGCAGTTGCCTCCTGGTCTGCCCACGCCCATCCCCTTAAGCCCTTCCAACCTCCAGGCTGCTGCCAGCAGAGTGACCTTGCCTCACACACACCTGTCCCTGTTGCAGACCCTCGGTGATTTCTGTCTAAGAGCCTGTCCCCGACACCCCTTACTTAGCTTTCCGGCTCCTTCTGCCATCTGCACCCTGCTCTCAGGCGGGCCAGGCAGAGTTGTCCTGAAGCTCTTTCGTACCTCTGTTTCCTCAACTTTGAACGTGCTGCCCACGGCCCAGGCTCAGAGAGTCACCCCTTCTTGAGATGACCGTGAATTATCTGGGTGGGCCCTAAACCCAGTCGTAAGTGTCCTGGTAAGACAGACACAGAGGGAGATTATACAGGCAGAAGAGAAGGGGGTCCATGAGCACAGAGGCAGAGACTGGAGATTGGAGTGAGGCAGCTGCAGGCCAAGGAGAACAGCAGATGCCAGAAATTGGGAGAGGCACAGACGGGTTCTCCCTGTGAGCGCCCAAGAGGGAGCATGGCCCTGCCAGATGTCAGATTCAGGCCTCCAAATTGAGAAAGAAGAAACTTCTATTGTTTGAAGCCATTGGAGTTGTGCCAGTCTGTCACAGCAGCCAGAGGACACTCGCACAGGTGAACTATACCATTCTGGGGTACAGACTGGGCTTCAGCTGCTGCTCCCTCCACACCCCAGTCAGGTCCCCTCACCTCCTCAGACTAATGAGGACTCAGGCTTTGAGCTTTGCCCAAGGTCACATGGTTGGTGAGCACCAAATAGAACCAGGGCCTGAGTGTCCTCAGCCCATCCTAGGTTCCCCTCCACAGCTCCAGGCATGCCCTAAGCTACAGAAGCTGTGTCCCTCCCTGTGTGCTCCATGCACCAACTCTACTCCTCAGGATCTGCAGATATTTCACCTTAATTATTTTCATCAATTAAGTGAAGACTCCTAAGAAACCTTTGCCTTTTGTTTAAAAATAGTCTTAAAAATGAGGGATGGGGCTGTTGGGAGGCAAGACCTGAGCTCTGAGAATGTCCTTCTTCTTGTCTCCGCCCGTGCTGCTGTGGTCATGACCCAGCATAACTCTGATGGGCCCTAATGGAGACAAGGGTTGTCAAGAGAATTCTTGGGAATTCCTCCCATTCTCAGAATTATCTGTCCTCAGAGGTCAGATTCAAATCTCTCTGGGCCTCAGTTTACTCCTCTGCCAAATGAGAGCATTTTAATGTATTTCCCAGAGCTGTTACAAAGGACAAATCCAATCAGATCATGTGTGCAACATGCTCAGCAAGTCACTTTGGCTATGTCACATTCTCCACGGGTAATGTCGAGGATGGTGTTGATGATGGTGATGGTGGAGATGATGGTGGCAATGGTGGTGGTGGAGACGATGATGGTGATGATTGTGGTGATGGTGGTGATGGTAATGGTGGAGATGATGGTGGTGATGGTGGTGGTGGTGGTGGTGGAGATGATGGTGGTGATGGAGATGATGGTGACGGTGATGATGGTGATGGTGATGATGGTGATGATGATGATGGTGGTGGAGATGATGGTGGTGGTGGAGATGATGGTGATGGTGGTGGTGGTGGAGATGAGGGGGATGATGGTGGTGATAGTGGTGATGGTGGTGGTGGAAATGATGGTGATGACGGTGGTGATAGTGGTGATGGAGATAATAGTGGTGATGATGGTGATGATGATGGTGTGATGGTGATGATGATGGTGATGATGGTGGTGATAGTGGTGATGGTGGTAAGATAATAACAAAGGTGATGGTGGTGATAATGGTGATGATGATGGTGTGATGGTGGTAAGATAATAACAATGGTGATGGTGGTGATAGTGATGATAATGATGGTGCGATGGTGATGATAGAGGTGATAGTGGTGATGGTGGCATGATAATAATAACGGTCATGATGATGATGATGAAGAAACAGTTGATTAAAGTGGGCAGGACTCCCAGGAGGATGTGAGGCTCATTTATGGGCCTAAAGATTCCACAGGAAGGAGTCAATATTCTCCAATCTTAGAGCAAGCAAGAGGCTTGCTGTAACATGCTAGGACAGGGCCCTAAATGCCCAGGGCTCCAGGACCAAGCCAGCTGTCCACCTAGAGATGTAGCTCTCCTTCACTGCACAGAGGAAAACTTAGGGTGCCTCCACTGCTGGTGCCACCAGCCCACTCAACCCTTCCTGGATCAAAGAGCTCTGCCAGACCGCCTCCATCTCTGTGAGTTAAATGCAAATTAATTGCCTTTGTTACATTAATTGTGTGTGTCCCCTCAGATCCTGTGGCTTAGAGCCACCCAGGCTGAGGGGCTGAGAATGAGCCTGCTCTCTCCTACAAAAGGATAAAAAAGAAAGGTCCAGATGGGTCCACGGGCTCCAGGCTGGTTGACTGCGTCTGTAGGGTGTGGCGCCTCAGTTAAATACCTTTTGCTTCTCTTCTTCAAGGGCTTAACCTGCTGTTTGGAGTATTATATTGTGAAAAGTCAACATCTCAGTTCTTGTGTAGCATCTTTGTGCTCCACTCCCACCTTTGGTCCCCATAGCCCAGAATCGCCTGCCACTTGGCGGTCCTCCTCAGCAATGTTATGCTGATGAGAGCAGGCTGCTGGAGAGATCTGCCGGGCACTGGCCTCGCCCAAGAGGAGCAAGATGGCCCCCTTCTCCCCCCTTCCCTCTGGCTTCCTCCACGCCCCTGCCCTGGGGATACCTCCTGTGTCTCCATGCTCTGAAGGTTGGCCTCGATTTGCTTCAAGGACAGGCCCTGGAGCCCAGAGGCAGCATCTCCTGACAGTGAGGGGACTGGACTCCAGAACTGGCAAGTCTGGCTCAGGCAACCTCTGCTCTTTTATCATCCAAACAGAAGTATCAGCAGACACTCTATGAGGGCAACAGGAGGATTAAGGAAGGGAGAGTCTGCAGAGCCGTCAGCCGAGGCCCGGCGCAGGACCTCAGTTTGAGTCGCCATTGATTCCTATGCATCGTTACTGTTGGATTCACACTCTCAAATCCAGAAATGGTCTAGCTGGGCAGGGCCATGCTCTGCTCTCCCAAATGTGGGGCCCACGTCCCCCCAGTCTTCACCCCACATCTGCCCTCTCCACCCTGGGGGCTTCAGCCTTTAAGCCAAGGACATTCAGCTAAAAAGCAAATGCTGTCAGTCCCCACCCTGGGGACCTAGCTGCTGAGGAAAAGAAAGCCTCCAAGAGAATCTTCTCCGCAGCTGGCAGCGAGGCTCTCTGATGAATCAGGGCTCTTTTCTGATTACTCACTTTATTCTAGGCGACCTGCTGGGTCGCCTCTCACTTCCCTCCTAGGTGCAGAGCGGCAGGAACGGCCATGCAGGGAAGTAAAGAGAAGGGCGAGGGATTTGTGCTTAGAAACAAGATGTGGACAAGCCCTGCTCTCACATTCCTGGGGAAATCGGCCTTGCTTTGGTTGAAGCCAAGGAACAGGACATCCCGTCCTGTGCATGAAGACCACCAGCAGTGGTGACTGCCACCTCCTTCCCACCTCCTGCTCCCCAAATGCTCAGTCTCCCTACAAATCGTTCACTCAACTGGGGTCAGTGTAGACCGAGGGTTTTGGAAATGGATTTGGGATCGTGGTGGGTCAGATAGAATATGGGATGGTGCCCAGAGCACTGTGGGGTCCCTGGGGTGTCAGGTACACACTGTGTTTAAGGCATGCCATTCAGGATCACATTGGATAAGGAGATGTGGCCCGGGGGGGTTAGGAGAGGACATGAGACCACATGCAAGTAACTCTACCATGTACTTGAGCAGTGGCAGAAAGTAGCAGAACAGTGACATCAAGGAAGGAAGTCAAGTGTCTTAGGAAGGTTTGGCTGCAAGATATGTGGGTCCTCCCCAGAACCCTGGCCAAAGCAGAGATGGCCTTGGTCATTGCCAAGGTAGTCCCAAGAAGACAGGTAGCAAGCTGAGCTCCTCATCTGGCCGGTGTCTTTTTGGAGATATCTGAGCAGACCCAGCTGTTGGGATCCATGTGTCACCAAAATACTTGAATCTTGTAGTTCACAGAGTCCTAACTGAGTGATTAGGGTCCAGCCAGTAGCAACCAATGGGGTTTCAGCAACAACATGGGGCAAGAGTTCCACCAATAGTGCTGGGCGTGGGGGCAGGAGAGTCGATGAGTTATGCCCTGGAGAGTCCAAAGGCCACGGACACCTCCGGAGCCTTCCTTGCCCCCATAGTGCGTGATGCCCACAGCAAGGGCATAAAGGCATGCAGCCTCCACCTTCTTTGTTCTGGCATCCCTCCCTCCAGGGAAAGACCTACCATGTTGTGAGGACACCCCAGAGTTCCATGGAGAAGTCCATGTGGGCAGGAACTGAGGCCTCCAGCAAAGGAAGCACCTACTTACTCTCTTCAAAAATGAGCCATGTTGGAAGCCAACCCTTGGCCCCAGCCAAGCCTTCAGATGACTCTTGACAGTGGCCTCAGGAGACAGCCCCATCCAGAACCACCCAGCTAAGCTGCTCCTAGATTTCCTGAATCACAGAAACTGCCTAATGACAAATGGTTACTACCATTTGAATCCCCAAAGTTTGGGAGAAATTTGCCACACAGCAATAGATGACAAACACCAGGAGCTTCAATTCGGGGGGACATTCCTTGAGCTCTGACCCTAACCCTGGAAAGCAGGTGCTCCTACTGGTTGGGTCCCTCCACTTCACAGTCCCCCAGGCCTGCACATCTTTTCCAACTCATTCCTGTCTGTGCCTCCTCACTTGTGATTTTTCTCTATTTGGGGCCATTTAGGGATTTTTTTAGAGGATGATTGTCATTTTTTAATTTTTTTTAAGCCATGGATGTCTACAATAGCCTTTTCATTACACCCCTCAGGAAGGGGCTGGAAGGGGTAGGGATGGGGGGAGCAGTGCCAATTATCAGGAGTGAACAACCCCCAAAATATTTTTATTTTGCTTCTTAAAACATAAGTGGGGCACATTCAGACAGATTCTCCTGCCCAGGCTCTGCTTTACTCATATTGAGCTGGGTTTACCCCTCTGGGCACAGACACCCAGTGGGAGGAAAGCTGCCAGGAGCTTCCTAGCTGGAGCTACAGTGGTGCCACGTGTGTGCATATGTGTGTGTGTGTGCATGGGGGGCCTGCCCATGTGTGCACATGCACTTCTGTGGGGGGCCCACTCCTCTTTGTCCTCCTCTGTGCTCAACATCCATAAAGCACCAGGAGCCAGGAAGTAGTGCCCCCCACACAAGAGGAACACATGGTCCCCAGGGTTCTTGATCCTATAGGTTGAACTTAATGACCAACTGGTCCCTCGTGTGCCCCCAAACACACAGGACGATGCTTAAAGCCAAGTGTCAGCATCAAACCACCATAAGCCATGAACAAGCCAGCTGGAGACCCGGCTGGGTGTGCCCTGTGCCTTCAGCACCACCACACGCAGCCCCTGCACGAAAGCTGACTCGAGCCACCAAAGCCTGCTGTGTTGGGGTGGGAGGCTTGCAGAGAAAAGCTCATAATTAAACCTCTGAATTGGAGAGCATCCTGGCAGAAGGTCAATCCTCAAATTGGCCACTTCTTATCTAATTTGGGAATTAAGTGGGACTTTTTTTTTACTGGTATGGCATACTGTTGTAAATTTACTTTTATCATATTGCCTACCAAGATAGGTCTCCTCTTCCTCTGGGGCAGATTGTTGGCACAGTGGCCCCAAGTTAGTTCACACCGGCCTGTGCAGCCCCCTCCTTGACCGATTCCGGTGGCCACATGCTGGGCTTTGGCCAGTGAGGGAAGGGCAGACGTGGCACCATCTGAGGCTTGTAAAGCGCTTGTGCACTTTGGAGCCCTGACACCACTCCGTGAAGAAGCGCAGCAGAGATGGGCCATTTCAGCCGAGTTCCAGACCAACCAGCCTGCCACCTGCCAGAATGCACGTGAGGCCAGTCTGGACCCCCAGGCCAGCTGAGCCACCAGCTGAGCTACCACTGACCACTCAGACCAGCCAAGGAGCCCAGAGGAGAACAGCTCAGCTGACCACCGGAAAACATAAATAACAGAGGCTGCTTCAGACATTAAGTTTTTTCTTTACTCTCCAACATAGCATCCTGCCATGCGCAGCTGGAGGCTAAAGACTTCTATGCCTGGAACAGCACCTTGTAGGGACGACTGTGAGTGAGTTGCACGGAGCACACATGCACGCATACACGTGTGTGCATGTACCTGTTCACATACAGCGTGTACACTCACATACTTGTTTACCACCGTTTACCTCCTAAGTGAACTGCAGATGCCTGGATGTCAAGCCCCCCTTCTACAACTTTCCTGCCGGGAATTTGCAAAGCACCTTCAGTGCCTGGCAGCCCCGCTCACTGGGTTAGGCACCGTGCATTCTCAGGACGTTGAAAGGGACACCCTAAACCCTGACTGGGACATGTCCACCTCATTCTGGTGGCTCAGCACCCTAGACGGGCTGTGGCAGTGAAGAGCCGCCAACTGGTTCTTGGTGAGCTGGGTGCTGAGACTATACGAGGTGGTAAAGGAGGCCTCCCAGAGTGACAGAAAACAGGCTACTCTTGATACCCCGTCCAGAATTCCAAGCCGTCTGAGAGAGTCCCTCTGTCTACCCAGCCCAGCTTCCCCCTGGCGGGTGCCCAAGTGTACTCAGATGTGACCAGAGCTGCTCGCCGCCACCAGAGCTGAGAAACTGCAGCTGCCTCCCCACCCCCACACGCACTGGGCTCTTAGCTCACCTGTCCTGTGTGGGCCACGTGAGAGCACGTCTCAGGCTTTTCTGCCCAGCAGCCCAGCACTCTGGGCTGCTTGCTGGAGAAGGGTCGATTGGACAGAAGCCGCACCCAAGATCCGGGTATGAACCAGGCTTTGTGTCTTACCTGGACCCAGCCAGGTGCCGGGCCTTCCTGACCCTGCAAACACGTGGGACCTGGGCTCAGGCCACTTCTCACTCAGCCCCAGGACCCAACCCAATTCCATGAGAAATGCTCAAAAACCACAAAATTTGGCAGAGTGCTGCCCTAGACACTGTCACAGACCTGGTAGGAGTGTAAGTTGCTGTGAGCTTTCTGAGGGTGACTTGACCACTTATGTGGCATGTTTAAGTAGTCATCCCCATTGATACAGCACTTTCTCAAACTTACCCCCAAGTGTATAAAGTTTAAGAATATTTGTTTCAATGCCATTTATGACAACAAAGGAAACCGAGGGCAGCTGACCACCTGTGCCCACATATGAGGGCACAGGGTAAGTAACCTGGGTAAGTAACAACGAAGCCAGAAAACGCGGGATTGCTTGCACGGGGATTTGGAGCCAATTAGCATTATATACTTTTTAGGGTCAGAACAAAATATTCAAATATTACTAATAACATGTTTTTAATTTAGTTACTCATTTTAAAACCTGTGATATGAAGTAATAATTTTAAAATATTGCTTTTCAACCCATGTATTTTGCAAAATAACCTCCTTCTCTACATCTTCAATCAACTGTCCTCATCATCACTAGATCCTCTTCGGGGCCACTGAGCAACTTTCAGAACACATCATTTCACTGGGAATGTGATTCTGGGTGACAGCAGACCATCCACTTCATGTGAGGACAGTGTTTCCTTTTGTTTTCATTCATTTTGTAAGGGAACGTAGTTTCTACAAGGTAGTTACATATTACATTGCATTTTAAAGTGATATTTTAAATCCTGTTTATAACAGCGTTGGTTAAGGTCTAACAGAGCGGGTATAAAATCATTCCTACTTCTGTAGGAATTATTTCTTATGTGAAAGTACACCCCTGTCGACCAATAAGAGTTTCTCTTCATCAGTCACGGCACAGCCAGACAGAGGAGTGCTTTACAACCTTCAGAAACAAGAGACGTCTTGGACACAGAAAGATATCTGCAGGATATCTACAAATGGGAAAAGCAAATTGCAGAATAACACACACAGTATGGTTCCATGTTTAAGTGTGTGTACACATTCGTATTCACATAAAATGCCAGAGGTCGAAAAATGTCTTCTCATGAACAGTTCATATTGAGACAAGTAAGATTGGGAAAGTTTTCGCGTTTTACTTAATACCTTTCTGTTGTTCTGAAATTATTTTTTATGAATAAATGTGTTTGCCTTTTATAATCAGAAAAGAAGATTAAAAATGTAAAATAAAGGAATGTATTGTGTCAATTCTTAAATCACCAACCATCAGATTTATATGACAGATACCAAGATGCTTAATATTTGTGGATAAATTAAAAATTATGCTATGTGGCGTGGAACCTGTAGGGC
This sequence comes from Loris lydekkerianus, assembly GCA_963574355.1. Taxonomy (NCBI): domain Eukaryota; kingdom Metazoa; phylum Chordata; class Mammalia; order Primates; family Lorisidae; genus Loris; species Loris lydekkerianus. The sequence goes on along the minus strand of CAUYPK010079680.1, from coordinate 25,751 downwards.
GCCAGCCACATACACAGGAGCGGGCGGGTTCGAATCCAACCTGGGCCCACCGGACAACAATGACAACTACAACCAAAAAAAAATAGCCGGGCGTTGTGGTGGGCGCCTATAATCCAAGCTACTTGGGAGGCTGAGGCAAGAGAATCACTTAAGCCCAAGAATTGGAGGTTGCTGAGAGCCATGACGCCATGGCACTGTACCAAGGACAGCAAAAATATATATATTATGCTATGTGAATAATATCTACTTTATACATTTACAGAAAATCAGGTGGAGTTTCAACATCAGAAGTAGAGCCTCTCTATAAATTAAAGATAAATTGAAGATCCTGGTATCTTGGAAAACCAACATTTGCATGGTGAGCCCCTGGACAGACCCATAGGACATGCAAACCTCGGGCCTTACAGAAGCTCTCGGAGGGGCCTCCTAGGACTGTAATTAAATCCACAGTTACATTCTCTTTCAACCAACCCCAAGCCCACCAAAGATCCCTGCTACATTAGTTAGCATGTGCTGGATTACACTGCAGAAATAAACAATCCCAAGATCAGTGACTTAAAACCATGATAGCGTAGGGGACAGACTGGCTTGGAAACAACCAGTCTTCCCGCTGGAAGCTGGAAATCTGGGTAATGTAAAGACACCAACGAGCTCTCAAGTGGACTTGAGCAGGTGGCCACACCTCCAGAGAGAGCAGAGACTCTGTGAGGTGATCGTGACATCCCCAGGCCTTTCCCTCCTGATCCATACGTGGCTTGGGTGGAGATCGCTAGCAGAGACAGAGAGACTAAAGTTCAGCCAATCCATTGGCTGGAATTCAGGTCCATGTAGGAAGCTAGGACTTACAGGATCAGGAGAGAAAGAGATCTCATAAGGAAAGGAAGCCTGGAGAATGTTCCCTGAACATTCTGGGTCACCTTTGTTCTCAAGGCATTCAGTGGTTTAGAGCAGTGTTTTTCAACCTTTTTTATCTCACAGCACACGTGAACCAATAGCTAAACTTCCACAGCACACTTAAATTATGTTGATTAAAAAAGAGAGGGGAAAAAAAGAATATACTTACTGTGTTTTGAATTTCTTTTGAAAATAATTTAATTAATGTTCTTTAAATTTTTTCTTTTTTTTTTTTCATAGTTCAAGTAGTTTATTTTGCAGATTAACTCTGCAAATGCCATTAGCAGTAAGTGTAGTAGTAAAAACTCAATGATGACTTCTTTGTTAGTTGTGTATTTTGGAGTATGCATATTTGATTTCTTTTTTTTTTTTTTTTTTGCAGTTTTCGGCCGGGGCTGAGTTTGAACCCACCACCTCCGGCATATGGGACTGGCGCCCTACTTCTTTGAGCCACAGGCACAGCCCCCTTTAAAATTTTTCACAGCACCCCTAAGGTCCTCTTGTGGCACGCCGGCTGAAAATCCCTGGTGCAGAGGCTGCTCTGCTGGAGCAGGAGGCAGGGGCTGGGGATGAGGCAGAGGAACACTTGGCGCGATGTTGCTGGGGACTTCCCAAGCCGACCCAGAGACACCAAGACACAGATTCAAGAAGCACTTAGAACCCCCAGCAGGATTAAGATAACACACTCACATATGCTCCCTGGACATGAGAATAAACCCGCTAAAAGACACAGGAAACATGAGAAAAGCAGACAAAAGAAAACAAATACCTCACCTTCAAAGGCTCCACGGTTCAGCTGACAGCTGACTTCCCTTGGAAACACGGAACAGAATGACATCTTTAAACTATGGGAGGGAAATAATCACCAACCAGGAATTAAACAGGAAATTAAAACAGCCTTGGAAAGCAAGTTTGAGTAGACCCAACAGAAATGCGTATATTGTTCACCAAGAGATGTGTATAAGGATGTTCCCAGTACTACCCACAACAGTGGTTCTCAACTTTCCTAATGCCACAAACCTTTAATACAGTCCAAAGGGGTCGCGACCCACAGGTTGAGAACTGCTGATCCAAAAGAAAAAAAATCACTTTATCATAAAGACATTTGCACTAGATTGTTTATTGCAGCTCAGTTTACAATCGCCAAGATGTAGAAACAACCCAAGTGCCCATCAACTCACAAATGGACTAATAAACTGGTATATGCGTGCCATGGAATACTGTTCAGCCATAAAGAAAGATGGAGACTTGACATCTTTTGTGTTAACCTGGATAGAGTTGGAAGAACGTTCTCTTTAGTTAACTATCACAAGAATGGAATAGCAAGAATCCAATGTACCCAATACTAATACGAAGCCAGTAGATGAACTATTCCATGCCCACACTAGAGGAAAATTCAATTTGATTCAAGTTGAGGGGAGGAGGCGTGAGGGAGGGGGAGCGGGAGGAGGGAGAGGGATGGGTGAGCTCCCACCTAACAGGCACAATGTAAGGGTATAAGGCACACCTCCTGGGGCCGGACACAACCACCACGGGGACCTTACTAACAAACCCAAACGTGGTAACCTAATCATTTGTACACTCATATTAATCTAAAAAGAAAAAAAAAAAAAAGAGCATTCACAGTGATAGTAAGTGCTACTGATATCAGAAACAGGAAGTAACCCAAACGTCTATCAGCAATGGAAGAGAGAAATTGTAATGAGATCCGTAAAGTTGAACACCACATAGGCGGGAGCACAAATGAGCCACAGCTACAGGTAACCACGAGGAAGAATCTTTCAAACATTCAAAGAAGAAACAAAAGAGAACATTCTGACTCCATTTATGGAAACAAAGACATTAGGGTAGTGTTGAGCAGGTGTGGGGGGCTCGTATTCCCAGCACTTTGAAAGGCAAAGGCTGGGGAGGATCCCTTGAGCCCAGGAGTACGAGGTTGCAGGGAGCAGCCTGGGCAGCCGCAGGGCAAGACCCTGTGGAAAGAAAGAAAGGAAAGGAAGGAAAGAAGAAAGGAAGGGGGGTGGGGGGACAAAAGGGAAGGGAAGGGAAGGGGGGAGGAAATGAAAAAAGGAAAAGAAAAGAAAAGGAAGAGAGAGAGAAATCAGGGCAGTGCTTCTGTTAGGAGCAGTGCTGATGCTGCCGGGGAGGGCGCTGGGGAGGCTTCCGGGGCGCTGCTAACATTCTGTTTCTTGTTCAGGTTCTGCTTACAGGCCTGTGCTCACTTAGTGAAAATGTATCAAGCTGTGCGTTTATGATGTGTGTGATTTTCTGAATGTATGTTAGACTTTAATAAATAATTTACATATGAAATGGAAGCTAAAATACAATTTTTGCAAGACAAATTCTAGAGTAAGAGGAAATATTTAGTGCCAAATGCACCGTGGGTGGTGAATAAATTTTTTTTTCTTAAGCATGGAGAATCCTCAGCTGTGAGATTACAGGTTCCGGCATTCCCAGCTTTTCTCTAAGCACAGACTCTGACATCTTAATGTAACAGGCCTAATTTTTTTCTAATGTAACACGCCTAATTTTTTTCTAATTATAAAAAATGAATACATAATTATTATAAAGAAATTTAGAAAAATACTGGGGGAAAAAAGTGTACAAAATTTCAGCAGAGTTACACAATGTTAATTATTTTTTTATTCCTTATAATCCTTTCGTGTACTTTCTACTGATATTATACAATTGTGTGTTTTTACTTTATTCATTTAGCAATATGTAATAGATGCTTTTCTTTGTTACAGCAAAGAAATAAAAGTGAAACTGAAGCAAATATTCCCCTCCAAAAAAAAAAAAAAAATACTGTAGAACCTCTGTAAATTGACCACTGTAGGGACAATCAGAAACCGGTAAATTTATGGAGCCAGGTAACACAGGGAACTAGGCCTACCGCGCTGTGCTGAATGTCCAGTCTATGAAAATTAGGTTGGCGGAAGGAGGCGGTCTCTGTAGGGAGGTGGTCACTCTGTAGGGTCTGCTACACTGACAGGACGCATTGCCAGAAAACTCACACTAACAGACAGATGAAGAGGTCCTTGAACCAAAGGATGTTATCCAGGATTGAAAGACAAAAAGAAAAAAATCAGGCAGTAAGAAAAGCGCTGGGGAGGGTAAACATTCTGGCAAATAGAAACGAATTTTGACTACATAAAACAAAAACAATAGACAACAAAAAAGCTTAAGTATAAAGAATTACATTTCAAGGAAGCGATAGCATAAAAGGGGAAAAGTGCATGAAAAGCGCAAATGCTTCCTGAAGTCGTGGCGCTGTCTGGGAAGTAGTGAAGGATCATTTCGTATTTGTCTTCTGTAAATCCAGGGTGTGGGTTATCGTCTCTAGGAGAATGGCCACTGCAAGAACGAAAAAAGGCAGCACTACTAACAAGCTGGTGGCAGAGGAAAAGAAATCACCCAGGAGACGGCCAGGACAGAGAGAAAAAGGAACGCAGGCTAGACAGAACAAGCCCCAAACCCACAGTGAGCAGGGAGATTTAAACCCAAACAATCAGCAATTAGATTAAATGTTGGGCTACTACCCCAAGGTTTCTTAGAAGTATTAGAAGTTGTACTAATTGGAGACTTTACATCCTTTGTATTAACCTGGATGGAAGCATCACAAGAATGGAGAAGCATGAATCGTATGTACTCAATTTTGATATGAGGACAATTAATGACAATTAAGGTCACAGTGGGGGTGGGGAAAGGGGACAGTAGAGAGGGAAGGAGGGAGGGGGGTTGGGCCTTGGTGTGTGCCACACCTTCTGGGGGCAAAACATGATTGCAAGAGGGACTTTGCCTAACAAATGCAATCAGTGTAACCTGCTTTATTTTACCCTCAATGAACCCCAACAATAAAAAATAAAAATACAAAATAAATTTTAAAAAAAGAAGTTGGACTAATACTCCAAAAGTTGGACTGAATACTACAATGAAAACACAAAGATTGTCAGGCTTGATATTTTTTAAAAACAAACTATGACTTCCTCTAATACCACCAAAATGCCGTGCATGGAAGGATGGAGAACAACACAGGTTTATTTCTGGCTCCTGTGCGGAGCCCCAGGCGGCAGGGTGGCCTCCGGGACTCTCAGCCTTGACGCCTCGTGGTCTCGAGAGGCTCCCCTGGGCAACCCAGCGCTTCCTTCAGCAGGTGGCTGGTGTGGCTCTGCTCACATCTCACTCCCGAAGTTCATCACATGCTGCTCTAGCTCCAGGGGACAGGGAAGGGCAGCATGCTCGGCGCTCAGAAGGAGCTTACTGCCAGACTGTCCTGGCTAGTGGCTGACCCAGGGACAGCGGGCAGCACCAAAGTCATGCCTTTATCCAAGTATAGACTGTGTCTTTTGCCTTTTGTCCATGGTCACAGGGTTCACCTTGGCCAGTCTCTAGCAGATGTCACTTCCTGGTTGCTAAGTGGGGACGAGCCTACCAGGGGATGGCTGGAAACCCATCTCAACTCCGCACACACCTCAGGGGTGTCAAAGGCTTCCTTTGGCCCACCTTTGGCCAGCTCATCACCAAGAAGTTCAGATTCGGGTGGGCAGATAATGGTTTCAACTTTGGTTGTTTTGGCCTAAGGCTCCATGGAGGATTCTGTGTACTTCAAACAACAGGCAGTAAGAGGTGTGTGTCTGGAGCTCAGAGGGAAGGTCTGGCTCAGCAAGATAGATGTAGAAATAGGTCTGTGCGGCTGCACACCTGTGGGTTGGGGTTAGGGTGGGCTGTGGTGTGTGTGGATGGTTCATGCCTGTGCTATGATGTCTAGGTTAAGAGTGTGCAGGTGTGAGGCCCAACCCCATCTGATATGCACAAATGGTGTGACCACAACTCTTCCAACCTGCTGAAAGGAAAATAAATCACTGTGTCACCTCCCTGGAGGCTCATGCCTCCCCCCCCCCCCCGCCTCCACCCCAAGTAAGGAGCAAGCATGGAGGTTCCTGGGGAGCCCTGCTGCCCTCTGGAGACTCTTCTCCACCCCACTTGCTTCTCCACACAGGCACACGCACCTACACGAATGTTCACAGACACAAGTACATTCTCACACACAAACACATGCTCTGACACACTCACACACCCTTCCAAACAGGACGGTGCCTCCCACCCAATAGACTTGGGGGCTTTTCCCACACCAAAGGACAAGCAACAGAAAACAAGGTCTTGGTCCCTCTCTGTCCCTATTTCAGGATTCCCTGGGCAGTGGAGGGGAGGACGGTGCTGAGGGAATGTCATGGGCAAGCTCAGTAGCAGCTGCAGCCAGGAACCTCCCACTCTCTCTGTCTGGTCCCAACTTCTGCCAGGATGAGGTTGTCACTGGAATTCCCCGCCTGGAGAAGGGAGGTTAAGGGAGTTCACCTCCTCTCCCTCCTTGATGAGCGAGGAGATGGGGCCACCCCTTTCCGGCATCTCCCCGTGGCCTTTCTGTCCCACCAGCTCCCTTATCAGCATAAGCCTCTGTTCCAACATCTGTGAAATGGGCATTTCAGTGTCATAAGCCTTCCAAGATCATTTTCAGAGAATCCCGAGGCAGTGCTTATGAAAGTGTTTTGTGCATTTTTAATGTATTTATTGTAAAATACTGTCACTAAAAAGTACATTTTCTGTTAATGGAGAGGGGAAGATGACAGACTCTGACAGGAGCTGTGAGTGTGGCACAGAGATGACCTCTGTGGCCTAAGGAGGCAGCAGGGGGAGTCTCAAAGGAGACCCAGGAGTCAGGGAGGTGGCACAGAGGCAGGGCTGCCTAGTAAGTGGCACCACAGTTCCCACCTGGCCCTAACCCAGAGCCTGCAGTGCCCAGCAAAGTGGTTTCCAGGAAGGGCACTGTTGCCATGGGAATGCTTGTCCAATTATTCTACTTTGCAGAAAATCACTTACCAGCCAACTTGGACTGGAACACATGCCTTCTACAGAGCAAAAATGACCTCTTGGCTTTTGCCCATGACCAAATCCTTGTGGGGAGAAGTAGCCTGGTGGACTCAGGCCACAAGAGAGCCGGTCATCAGGCCAGAGACAGCAGACAGTACTGGAGAGAGGCCAGCCCTTTAACAAATCTCAGACGGGCTCCCCAGTGTTGTGAGGTGACAGACAAGTAGGAGCCTCCTGAGGGGCTACAGCAGCCGGCAGGGTGGGGAGGACTGAGTGTTCAGTGCAGATGGGAATTCTCCAGCGTGGATGCTGGGAATGCAGGCTGCTTCTGAGGCAGCTTTACACCTTCACGGGGGCTTGGGGGCTAAAGGGGAATGGGCCCTGGTAAGCAGAGCAATAACAGTGCGTGACAAGGACAATGACAGCAGTTACAAGCAGAAAGAAGTAGGCCAATGAAGGAGAGAGAATGGAGGAGGGGCCAGACATGGTGGCTCCCACCTGTAATCCCAGCACTCTGGGAGGCCGAGGAAGGTGGCTTGCCTGAGCTCAGGAGTTCAAGGCCATCCTGAGCAATCAAGACCCCGTCTCTACTAAAAATAGAAAAGCTAGCCAGGCATAGTGGCGGGTGCCTACAGTCCCAGCTACTTAGGAGGCTGAGACAAGAGGGTTGCTTGAGCCCAGGAGTTGGAGGTTGCTGTGCACTGTGATGATGGCACAGCATTCTACCAGGGTGGCAGTGTAAAACTCTGTCTAAAAAAAAAAAAAAGAAGAGAGAGAGAGATAATAGAGGAAATAGAGGAAGGTAAGTTGGAGTCTGGGTCTGATGTGTGAATAGCAGCTTGCCAAGCACATAAGGGGTGATGCAGGATGCTCTGGGCAACATGAGAACGCCCACGTACATTATGAGAACAAAGGTTTCTAAGTACCGCCCCAGTGTAAACCCAGTGGGAGGAGGGACGGGCTGGAACAGGACCATAAATCAGAAGCTGAGTACGCCCTACAGAGACAGCAGGGACAACCCCGTCAAATTGGCCAGTGCAGCAAGACAGAGGCTGGGGCCACCATCCAGGCAAATAGGTGCAGACGTCCAAACCCGTGCCAGAGTCAGCAGGCATGGGTCAGCACGAGTGGCGGGCCAGGCCAGGACAGAAAGGCCCTGCCCAGTTCTCAGCCCTGGGAGACACAGAGGAGGGCCAGGTCTGGAGAGTGGGAACGAGGTCAGGGTGCCTCACCCCGAGGTGGAGTGACCCACCGAGCATCGAGGAGGGCTGGTGGTGGCCAAGTGCTCTGGAGCTCGACTGTCTGACTTCAGATCCCAGTGTTGTGAATGTTAGCTGTGTGGCAGATGACTGAACCTCTCTGAGACTCAGTTGCACCTTTTGTAAAATAACTTCCACCTCACTGGGTCCTTGTGGAGTTTCATTGGAGTCGGTGTGAAAGGAGCACAGCTCAGGGTGTGAGCTGATAGAGTCCTGGGCCGGGTTCCCCCACCGCCTCCGCAGCCTGTGACCTCACTAGGCTTAAGACAACGTGCTGCACGCAGCCACCCCCCTTTGCCAGGCCAACGAGGCTGAGTGGTGCCCTCCAGGGTGAAGACCACCCTGTCTGGCTGCCCATGCTCTGCATAACCAGCAGGCCCTGCCAGGCATGCAGAGCTCAGACATATTTCCCAAGTAAGCAACAGAAGCTGCAAATAGAAATGTATGGAATGCCGTTTCCATAGAAAATTTCCAAATTCACGGCTGCCCCCAGCTCCCCACTGAAGGCACATCCTCCGGGGATGTTGGGAGGAGGTGAGGTGGGAGGTCCGGGCCTGATCCCTGCTGCGGCTCAGGGTGCCTCCTGCGTCCAGGGTAACTCTGGTGCAGCTCAGGCTCCTTCCATCGTCCTTGTCCTGCTCCTGGCTCAGTGCCAGGCACACAGGAGACACACAGTAAGTGTGTGAGTATGAATGAATAAATCAACAAACTCAAATTTCATGAAACATATCTCAGATGGTCTCCACTCACCCTAGTGGCCAGCACCTCTCTGCAAGGGCACAGGGAAGCAGGTGTGCATCCAGATAGTAAAACCCTTGGCAGAAACTTGGTGGGGCTGTGTGGCAAAGGACAGAAGGACAAAACAGAATAACCCAGTGCAGAGGACGAAGGGGCATGTCCAGGTGCCAGGGAGCAGTGTGCAGAGGGCAGCTCCGTCCAGGGCTGGTGGCTAAACACAGAAAGAACAGACCAGGCTGTGAGAGGATAAGCAAAAGGGCTGAGATACGACCTTGAACCCAAGGAAGTGGAGGAGGGGCTGAGGCAGGGGTCTCCAATTGGGGCAACAGCTCAGAGTCCCTCCCACAGGGTGGAGGGTCAGTGCCCCAGGGAGCATTTGAATGGGGCTCCAGCAGGGCCCCCCTCCCTCATTGCTCCCCCCAGGAACCTAACACTGTCTTCCACAACCCAAGGATTCTTTAAATCTCTGGAAGATCAAAGACCATCTCAATCTGCATCCCCACCCCGCCCCTGCCCCATTTCAGGACAAGGATCACACTACAAGCTCAGGACACTTCAGTGTTTGATATCTGCTGGGGAAATGGCCTTAGGTTTTCCAGCAATAGGACTTCCAGGGCTTCAGATGCCCCACACACTCCGGCCCAGGTCCCCAGACCACATCATGGTCTCCTGGAGCAGCATCCTGGGGGTGGGGGTGTAAACCCACAAGCTTGAAACTCACCACTGACAGCTGAGCCTGGCCAAGTCGACCTCCTAGTACAGCTTGTCTATTCAGTGGGGAGAATGCCACCTCCCCCACCCCCAGAATGGCTGCGAAGGACAGCCCTGAGGTGACAAGCAGAGAGACCTGGAGACTGAGCTTCCTCCTCCACTTCGACAACCCACCTTCTCCACCCAAAATGGGGCCATGTGGTTCACAAAGGACCTCTCTGTGTCTTCCTAGACACACCAGCAGGTCTGAAGGGTTTGGTGGGGAGTCAAAATAGTGGGAAATGCAAATTCTGCAGATGGAGACAACTTTGGAAGCCCTACTGTCCTGGGAATACAGACCGGAGGTCGAGGGTCAGGTACCCCTGACCACAGGTGTCTGCCCGGCCATTTTCTAGGGAGTGGGCTGCACTGTACCTGCCCCATCCTCAACACAGCAACAAGGACTGAGCGTCCCTGGCTCAGAGTGAAGCAGGTGCCAGGAGCAGCCCACACGGCAGAGGAAGAGGAGCAAGTCCCACCCCCACCCAGAAGTAAAATGGTACCAATAAGGAGGGCACCGCCAGCCCAGCAGTGGGCAGAGACGGCCCAGAAAGAGGCCTGGGCTTCCATGACAGATCACTCGATTAGAAAAAAGGGGGGAAGGAGCAGCACCTGTGGCTCAAAGGAGTAGGGCGCCAGCTCCATATGCCGCAGGTGGTGGGTTCATAACCCAAGCCTGGCCGAAAACTGCAGGAAAAAATCTTCATGACAGAAAAGCATAACTCATTCTCATTGTGTGTGTTTGTTTTTTAAGGCAAAGGTTTCAGCTTTGCAGAACCTTCCCAGCTTCTTCATGATTTAACCAAAAGGCGGATGTTATTTGGTCCACCCTGAAGTGCCAGGCCTCACTTTCAGGGTATCTATTCAGTCAGAAGAAGAGTAAATCACTTCCTTTCTAAAACAATGGAAAGGTGGATAATTAGCGTGTAATCATTAATGAGTAATTTGAAAGCGGGGAGCTGAGTTCATAACATCCTTCTGAATATATTTGCATTTAACTGCACTCCTTTTTCCTCTCTCTCTTCTGTGATTTTTTTGTTGCAAGTGTAATTATTTTAATTGAGATCTTCCCTAATGAAAACAAAGCACAGTGTCTGTGGGAGGTAGCTTCTGGGGAGCTGTGACCTTGTGATGCCTGCTCTCCTGAGTCAGCTCCAGGGCCCCAAGAGACCCTCAGCCTCTGGTGGCTCCAGCCTTCTCCATCTGCCCCCTAACTTGGCTCTGCTGACCACTGGGGATGCAGGTTCTGTGTGTGCACGTGTGTGTGCATGTGCGTGTTTGAGCATGTGTGTGTGCATGTGCGTGTATGTGCGCATGTGCATGTGCGCGTGTGCATGTGTGTGTGTGCCTGTGTGTGTGCGCGTGTGGGGGTGTGCATGTGCATGTGTGCCTGTGTGTGTGCGCGTGTGGGGGTGTGCATGTGCATGTGTGTGTGTGCCTGTGTGTGTGCGCATGTGGGGGTGTGCATGTGCATGTGTGTGTGTGCCTGTGTGTGTGTGCATGTGGATGTGTGTACATATGTGTGTGCACGTGCATGTGTTTGTGCGCCTGTGTGTGTACATGTGTGTGTGTGTGCGTGTGTCCGTGTGTGTGTATGTGTGTGTGTGTGTGTGTGGTCCTTCACTGTTCCCCACCTGCTCTAGGAGGAAGAGTGCTGTGTGAGAAGAATACAAATCTGTGAGCCAAGGGCTCTGGATCTTCATCCAGTTCTCTGCTGTTAAGCAGGGACTTGCCTTTGGGCACATTTCCTGCTTTGTGCCTTAGTTAACTCACCTGTAAAACGCCAGCATCACTCTCGGCCTCCCAGGCTTTCCCGCTTGGTCAGGCAATAAATCCCTGACTTTGTCTCAGTGACTCCACAGCTGTGGGTGATGTGTTCAATGTGTCACTTACAAGGAGGACGTCCTGTGTCCCCATCCTCCAAAAGCCTCTCTCTAGAAGCCTCTACAGCACATGGCAGTATATTCACAATCACACAAATGGGAGGATGCTGACAGCCCCTGCCTCTGGGCACTTACTGTTGGGACCCTAAGAAGCAGCAGAGGGGTGTCCAGGCAAAGGCTGTTGGGGTCAGACAGGGGGTGGATCCCCCTCCAACTGGTACTGCCTCTTACTCTAGGGCAGGGGCCTGTCCTCTGGTGAGAACCCTCCTCCCTGGGTCCTTTGAGCACTGAATTCCTCCCTCGGGTATTCCTAATCACAGTTGCCATGTTACTGGGTCTCTGGAGCCCGCAAGCTACTAAGGGGATCCCAATTCTCGGAGTCCCTGAGAGCAACTGGCCTGCTCAGGTCCCTTCTCCTATCAACACAGAAATGCAATAAGCATGTAGGTGTTCATCCAGATGCATCTGGACACCTCCTGGGCCCAGGCAGTGAGGCCTGGGCCAGAGTTTGGGGGGCAGAGGGTTTCTCCTAATATTTCAGAAATGGGGTCTTGCTATGTTGCCCAGGGTGTTCTCAAACTCCTGGGTTTAAGCAGTCCTCCTGCCTTCGCCTCCTGAGTAGCTGAGACCACAAGAACTTGCATGCCCCCACCTGGCCTCAGGTCCAGACATTTAAATTGTTCTTTGGACGGAAGTTGCTATTGAGCTAAGGTGTGACGTGAAGCTCAGGACACTGGGAGAGAGACCATAGGTAGATGGGAAAGGCAGCTCACAGCCAGGCCCCAGGGACGAGGTCAGCTAGGAGCGAGCTTTAGGATATAAACTACGTGCCTATCACTCTTGGATTTGGGAGCCTGGACGTGTCAAACACAGGGAGCACAGTGAGATGTGCCTGATGGGAGAAGCCCCCCTTCCTGTTTCCCTACCCACTGCCTGGCCAGCACTGGTCACCAGGACCAGTGCTCAGGAAGGCCATTCCCTGGGAGGGACAGGAAACTTCACAGAATCAAAACCATGGTGTACCACCATGTGACCACTGCTGACCGCAGGCCTCAAGACATCTGGGGAGCAGGCAGCAGAGAACTCTGGCCAGAAATTACAGGTCAGCACAGAGCACCTCCCTCCGAGTAGCCCCATCTTCCCCACCCCAGCCACTGACCTTTCCTCCCAGGGATACTGAGTGACCAGGGGGAGGAGCAGAGGAAACCCCACCCTGATTTTTCATTGTTTTTACAGAAAAGTTAATTTCTGCCAAAAGGAAAAAATTAACATAGAAACAGCCCTCCACTGCCTCTCAGGATTTGTTATTCTCTTCATTACACCCTCCAGTCCAGCCTGGCCAACACCCGACTCTGGGCCTGGCAAGTTCTTTCTCCTCCCTGGCTGAGGAATACCTCCCTCCCCTCCCTCTTCTCTGCTCCCTCCCTGCCCAGACGCCCAGGCCCCAGGTTTGGAGCAAGCAAGAAGAGGTGGGTCATGAGGGGGAGACCCTGCCAAGCCCCCAGCCACAGAGCATTCCCTCAGCCCTGACGTTCATCCTCCACCCTCCAGGAGGAATCCACAGATCCCGCCATCCCAGCTACTCTGTGGGGGTCTTATATTCCCATTCCGCTTCCTCTCTGAGTCACAGGCTAGGGGAGGGCAGCAGCTCCTGGAGGTGGGCCCTGTCCCCCTCCTGGGAAGGCTGCTGGCCTCTGAGCCCAGCCCCATGTCTCAGCTCCTTCTCAGCCCCTGCTCCCTTCCCAGCTATCTGCCTGAACCAGGCAGGCACTGCGTTTAGGCTCCAGTCTCCGCCGCCACCATCGTGGAGGTCAGGTGAAGGGGTGGGCAGCCCACCTCAGAGGAAACGCCAGCGCCCTCATTCACCAAAAGGACAAGAGGCGCCCCCCCTTGCCCACCACCTCTAGGGAACCCAGAGCTGGAGTGGCTTTCCGGGGGGGTAGTGGGGAGGGTGAGGTTGTGGGAATTTTTCCCCCTCCTGGGATCACTGATCAGACCCCCCTCCAGCCCCCGCAGCAGCCCAGAAGTGCCTGGGAATTAACACCTGCTCCCAGCCAAAGCCCAACAAGATCTATGGGTAAACACTCCTGACCCTGGGGCTGACACTCAGCACCTTCTCCTGCCTCCCCCCAGCCACCTACCACAATGGCACCTGCTGTTTGCCCTCTTTTCCCAGCCCCAGTCCTATTCCCCCCCTGTGTTCCCAGGACCAACCCTAGATAAACTTCCAGGATTCTAGGACTTAAGGCTGGAGGTGGTGGGTTCAAACCCAGCCCTGGCCAAAAACCACAAAAAAAAAAAAAAAAGACAAGGCAGGGTCTGCCTCAGAGGGAATCCGAAGATGGGAGGAGGTGACGCCTCATTTGTGTCCCCATTCACACAAATCTACCTAATTTCTCTCCTGATATCTGGCTGATGGGACTGGTTTATCTTCAGTAAGTTCTTATTCGCCTCCAGTTGAAAACCAACATGTCACTTGTTCCAGGTCACTTTGTTGTGTTCGTTTTGTTTTGTGGTTTTTGGCTAGGACTGGGTTTGAACCCGCCACCTCCGGCATATGGGACAGGCGCCCTACCCCTTCGAGCCACAGGAAGGGAATTGACTTGCTCTGAGTCCACAGTGCAAGGGGCTGACCCAGGTCTTGGTGTGCTGGTTAGTTTGAGGTGTCTGGGAGGATCTGTGAGGTGCTCCCAGGCGTGATCAGCATTTGAATCAGTAAAGAAAACCTTCCCTGCCAAGGTGGGAAATCCAGGGGAACTAGAAGGTGGGAAGGCAGATCCTCAAGGTCTGCACTGTGAGCCCGGACATCCACTCCCTCCTACCCTCAGATCCTGGACACTGGAGGCCCTGGACTCACACCTGCCCTGCCCTGCCCTGCCCCCTTCTCAGGCTCCTGACTGAGAGCTGCACTATTGACTCCCCTGGTTCTCAGGCCCCTCTGAGCTCAGCGCCCAAATCAGCCTTTCCTCCTCCCCCAAGGACTGCAGCTTCCCAATGCCCCGCCCCCGTCTCTGCCTCCCCCAGCCCCATTTCTTCACTTCATCCCACTTAACTGCCAGGCCAGAGGAAAGCAAGTGGGTGGGACTGACCCTGTTTCTTTTGCTGTCCCAGGAATATGCAGGGAAAAGTGAAAACTGAACCAAGAACGAGAAGATGAATGGGGATCTGCCCGGCGTGCCTGCTGGGGTTATCTTCATTCTCATTGTCTTTGAACTATTTTGCTACCTGCAAGTTGTAGAAAATTCATAATCATGCAAATGATCCCTGTCCGCAGAAACCCAGATGAATCGTGTCCAGTAGAACGCAACTGCACCCAGCCGTGTATCCGTGGATGCAACCACCATCGCCCCAGATGGCCACCAGGTTGCACATTCGTGCCTTGCCCTGGGCATCCCTCACCACCTGTGCATGTGAGGTTATTTAAACCAGCTGTAACCCCCACTGGGGTCTTTGTTCTGAACACGTTAGATAGAACTTTGGTGCATATTCATTTTGTATTTGCCCAAGAGCCGTATCATAATCTTACCTTTTATCAAAACTATCCTTATTGAGGGTAGACTGCTGATTGGTGGACTTCAAGCTCTGTGGGCAAGATGTGGAGGATGGAGCATGTCCAGGAGAAGGGAGAGGAAAGGAACCCCCGATCCCACTGTCTCCCCAGCCTCCTCTGACCTCGCCCAGTTTACCTTGTGGCTGACTCAGAAGTGCCCCAAGGCTCCGCCTTGAGGAATTTTCCAGGCACCCCTCTCTTTACACCTCTCCCTTCATTTCTCCTATTGTCCAGTGACATTTAGGTCCTGATGCTGCTGCAGCAACATCCACCTTTCCCCTGAAATGACTCACAGGCCTTCCCACTTAGCAATTTTTTTAAAGAGAAAATCTCACTCTGTTTCCTTGGCTAGAGTGCAACGGCATCAGTCTAGCTCACAGCAACCTCAAACTCCTGCCTCCACCTCCCAAGCAGCTGGAACTACAGACATGCACCACCATGCCTATCTCATTTTTCTATTTTTAGTAGGGACGAGGTCTTACTCTTGCTCAGGCTGGTCTTGAACTCCAGACCTCAAGGGATCCTACCATTTAACAATTAAACACGGGGTTGACACGTGACCCAGCAGCTCCACACCTAGGAGTGTGCCCAAGACAAATGGAAACCTTATGTTCAAACAAAAGCTTTTCCACAAATGTTCACAGCAGCATTATTCATAATAACCAAAATGTGCCATTGACAAAAATGTCCATCAATGGATAAAGAGATAAACAAAATGTGCTGTGATATGAAGTATATTTCCTATGAAAATAATATTTCTGTACAAAGGAATATTATTTTAGCCGTAAAAATAGTGAATTACAGATACATACCATGATATGAATAAACCCAGAAAATATTACCCTAAGTGACACTCCAAGCACAAAAGGCCACATATTATAGGATTTCATTTATATGAAATGTTCAGAATAGACAAACCCAGGGAGACAGAAAGAGGATTAGAGGTTGCTTAGGGCAGAGGGAGGGGGGATAAGAACGGGGCGTGAATTAGAGGGGTGTCAGCCCATTTTGTGCTGTAACAGAATACCACACACTAGCTAATTCATAGTGAGCAGAAGTGTAGTTGGCTCATGGTTCTTGGGGACTGGGAAGTCCAAGATCAACGGGCTGCATCTGGAGAGGGCCGTCTTGCTGTGTCCCCACAGCAGAAGGCAGAAGGGGGTGAGGGAGAGAGAAAGGGGGGGGAGGGGGCCGCACTCACCTCCTTTGCCAGGAACCCACTCTACAGATTACAACATAAATCCATTTGGGCAAGTGGAGCCCTGGAGACCTGGACACCTCCTGTTAGGCCTCACGTCCCAACACCGTTGCATTCGGGATTGTGTTTCTAACACATGCATTCTGGGCTCACATTCAGACTATAGCAAGGGTGATAGCCGAAGGGTACAAGGTTTCCATTTGAGGCAATAAAAATGCTCTGAAGTTGACTAAAGTGATGACTGAAGATGTCTGTGAATGTGCCAAAACCATCAAACCGCTGCTTTCAGTGGGTGGGCTACGTGGGGTATTAGTTTGCCAGGGCTGCTATAACAACATACTGCAGGCTGGATGGCTTAACCATTGGAAGTTTAGTTTTTCACAGGTCTGGAGGCTGGAAGTCGATGGTGAAGGTGTTGGCGGGGTGGAGGCCTCTCTCCTTGACTGACAGGTGGGTGCTTTCCTTTTGGGTCTTCACAGAGTCCTTCCTCTGTGTGTGGGCCTCCCCCTGGTGTCTCTATGTGTGTCCAAATTTCCTCTTGGAAGGACACTGGTCATAGTAGATCAGCGCCCACCCTGACAGCCTTGTTTTAGCTTAGTAACCTCTTCAGAGGACCTGTCTCTCAATGCAGTCAAGACTGAGAAACTGGGGTTAGCATTTCATCACAAATTTGGGGAGGACGTGACTCAGCCCATAACGTATGGCGGATGAATTGTATCTCAATAAAGTTGGGCTGTAGGGAGCAAGTGGAGGCTCCCCACAGCCTTTGCCGAACAGGATTTCATTCTCCTCCAAGGGAGAACATGATTTAACTTCCTCCCTTATTTCTCCGAAATTTCTCTGACTGTTCCAGCTACCCTCACCTTCAGATGGGCAGACCAGGCCACAGACAGGGGTGACAGTTTGGAGTCTAACCAACCTGGCTGACACCCAGCCGGCAGGTGGACTTGATGGGGCTGAAGCGTCTCTACAAGTGTCAGCCTCTGCATGGAGCAGTGTCCTTGCAAATGTCCACAAGGGACTCTAAGGTAGCCCGCTGCCATTTGCCAAGCACCAGGCAAGTCCCCCCAGCCCAGGTTACCTGTGCCCTGCCCTGGGTGAGGTGCAGAGCTGCATCGCCAGAGTGAACTCGGCCTTGACCTCAGGCTGCTCCCGGCCTGGCCAGAGCAGCCCCACATCAACCCAAACCCAGACCTGGTGTCAGTGAGGAAGCTGGGGCCTGGGGGCCGAGCTCCCTCACCCTCTCTCTCACTCACAGCACTTACATGAGGGCTCCACAGACCCCCAGCCCCCTCCTGAGGCTTCTCCCCCACCAGGAGCCTGCAGCTCCCACTGGCGGGGAGGAGGGAGGGCCTTGACTGTCTCCCCTTTTGTTATGGGTTCCTCCTGTGCTCTACCTCAGGCTTGGCACCTTCAAAGCACTCTGCAGATACTAGCTAATGAGTGTACATACAGTAATGCGAGGAGGCGACTGTTGATAATTAGATCATTAAAGGTGACTACAGCCCCCCAGGAGTCTCTCTGGGGCTGGGCTCCAACTTTTCTTCCTGCAAGTCTGATCTCATAGCCCGGAGAAGCATAAGGAGAGTCTGGTGAATTCCCAGCAGGAAAGAAAAACAGATCTTCCTGCTTCACTTTAACCTAAGGACCTATGGGAGTGGCTGGTCAAGAGGAAATCAAGAAGCAAAAGATTTGGACCCATTTGTGATGGCCATTGGGAGCCCAGGGACTCGTGTCCACCACAGGTCAGTACTCAACTAGTGCCAGAGAGGACACTGGAGAGAGAGTCATGGGAGGGCCCAATTATGGGAGCCAGGAGGCCGGTCGCTGAGCCCAGCTGGGACGCTGACAGCTCTGTGACCTCCAGAAATCCTCTCGTTCATTCATTCAACAAACTCCCCAAGACATTAAAAACAGAGACAACTTCTCACCTCATCAGCAAATCCTGCCATTCCTGCCTTCTAAATTAATCCAGAATCAGCCAATTCTTATCTTCCCCAACTTCAGATTGTGTCCCAAGACCACTAGATCCCTCAGTAGCCTCCCAGTAGGACGTCATGCTTCCCCTACCCCAGCTCCCAGCAGCAGCTGCACACCCATACCCAGTGTCAACACAGTGGTGATGACTCCCCTGTTGGGCCTTTTTGGGTGAACAGGAGAGAGAAGCATCCAGGTTTGTGCAGGATGCACGGCCAGGGCTACCACTGGCTCCAGGAGAAGAAAGTGTTTTCACGGAGCGGAGCATGGTAGCCACCGCAGGGTTTGTGGCGGGGAGTGACAGGGTGTTTGGCGAGGAGTGGCCTTTTCAGCTCAGAAAACCCCAGCTGCCTCCAACTCCATCAAAGGAAGAGCCCAATCCCTACAACTCCCTTCACTTACCCCCATGGGCCTCCTTGGTTCCCTTGACCAGGCCTGGCATCCCCATCAAGGCTGTGAGATCTGCAGCCCCCTGTGCCCAGAACCCTGCTCTGTTCTCTTCCTCACCTCCCCTGAGAGGTCCTTGTTCACACCATCTAAACAGGGGTCAGCAAATTTTTTCTCTAAAGGGCCAGATAGTAAATATTTTCAGCTTTTCCAGCCAACCAGTCTCTATAGCAACTCTTCAACTCAAAAGCAGTCACAGAGAACACCTAAATGGAGAAGCAGAGCTGTGTTCCAATAAAACTTTATTTATAAATACAGGCTGCAGTGGGCCATAGTTTGCCAACAGCTGATCTAAAGTAACAGTTCTCACCACTCCCTCATCTCTCTCATTGCCACGTGACAACATAGGTACTCATCCAACTCCTTGTCACCTGCCTCCCGCACGTTGGGTCCACAAGTACAAGGACCATTTTGCTATATAGCCAAACCATGAGACACTGACTGGCATACAACAGTCATTCAGTGCATTAAAAATAAATAAATAGGGCAGCACCCGTAGCTCAGTGGGTAGGGCACTGGCCACATACACCAGGGCTGGCAGGTTTGAACCCAGCCTGGGCCAGCTAAAATCAACAATGACAACTGCTACAAAAAAACATCTGGGCGTTGTGGCAGGCACCTGTAGTCCCAGGTACTTGGGAGGCTGAGGCAAGAGAATTGCTTAAGCCCAGGATTTTGAGGTTGCTGTGAGCTGTGACACCATAGCACTCTATCTAGGGTGACATAGTGAAACTCTGTCTCAAAAATTAAAATAAAATAAAAATAAATAAATAGAAAGGTCACACTGTTAAAAAATTATTAAAAGCAAACAGAACATCCTAGGTAAGATATATTGAGCCAGGCCAAGAAGGAAACAGAGCCATGGAGAGTTTACGCAGCTTGCTCAAAGTCACAGGGCTGGGAGCGGCAGAACCGGACACACCTAGTTACAGAAACCTGGTTCTAACCCCTTTACGGCTGCTCCCCATGTCACTCCCCACCACACACCCTGCAGTGGCCACCACGCTCCGTGAAAACACCCTTTTCCCCTGGAGCCAGTGGCAGCCCTGGCTGTGCATCCTGCATAAACCGAAATGCTTCTCTCTCCCATTCAGCAAAAAAGGCCCAACAGTGGAGGCATCACCACTCGTCCCACCCTGGACCACTTGGCAAGCTTCTGACTGCTCCCTGGAGTCTTCTGACTCTTCCCAAAGCCGCTGAAAAGTCACAAGGACTTCAACTCCGGCACAGAAAAGAGCACTGGCAGCTTTTGAAGCAAATCTGCCTCTGAAAGTGAAATTCAAGTTTTGACATTGACTCTGGTTTGCTGCAAAGTGTGATGAATCAACGCAAACAGGTGTTGGCCTCTGAAATCCAGGTGAGAAATGTGTCCCCTGGCTGCTGTCCTCTTCCCTTTTCCTCTACACTTTGACCCAGAAATGAGCCCATTGTGGCGATCGTGCCCAAGAAGGAGGCTACAATTTCCTTCGCCTGCACAATACCAAGGACAAGCCAAGGGAGGGTGGGGACATCGACCAGCTTCAACAACCTGGGTTCTGAAATCACCTCTCTTTGGCATGAGTTTCTCTAGCAAGAGAGCAAGAAAAGCAGGTAAGAGCAACAGGCCTTTAGACCAGCTCTCAGAGACTCTAGATGCAAACAAAAAGCCCGATCTGAGCCTTGATAGAAAGGGAAACTCCAAGGCTCTGAGCCTCATGAGTCAATATCAAGAATGCTTGTGACATTTCATAACAAGAAAAAATAATTCCTTACCTCCACAGGTTTCTGAATAGGCTGCCGTATCAGCTCATTTGACCTGCACATACCTGTGAGTGGGTAGGTTCAACATTTTATCGATAAGATACACAAAGCCCAGGTAGCCTTGACCCAGGGTCCCATGGGACGGGAGCAGCTGTGGGTAGCCCAGGACTCAGACTTTGGGCTTTCACTGCAGCCTGCTCAGGGGACTCTTACCAGCCAGCCCTCCTGCTTCCCCAGTGCCTGAACCAGTGCTAAGGCAACATGTCACTTCACAGATAAGCAAGTCCCTTTTTATGCAAGAGCATGAACTAAGCATGATATAGGTGGTAAAGAGGAGTAAAGTCTGGTTGGAAGGAGACCTTCCAGGAGAGCCAGCCTGACCTTCTGGCTGACCCACAAATCTCCTTTACTACCTCTCATACGGGTTGTCTTTTGATGTGTAAGAACATCACCACAAACTCAGCAGCTTAAAGCAGCACACGTCTGTCCTCTCACTGTCCAGATGTGGCTTAGCTCGGCCCTCTGCTTCAGGCTCTAGTCTAAAGCTTATTGGCTGGTGTCTGGTGCAGAGGTGACCCTGTGCAGGAACTTGCTCACCCATGTGTCTTGGGGGACAGGCCTTCATGGTCTTCCTGAGGACCCTCAAAATCTTGGCACATTAAGACGTTCTAGCCTAATCTTATCACTAGAAAAATAAAATAAAAAAGACCATGACTTACATAAGGTCACACAACTGGCAAACGGCAGACACAGGAACCAGGGCTCTATCTCCACACACGTCACACAACTGGCGAACGGCAGACACAGGAACCGGGGCTCTATCTCCACACACGTCACACAACTGGCGAACGGCAGACACAGGAACCAGGGACTCTATCTCCACACACAGTTGGACGTGAGACAAGGATACCAGGCAGGCCTGGACCCTGCATTGTGGGAGTTTGCAACACAAGGCTATTTCTTCACTTTCTGTGAACTGCCTTGACCCCTGGCCAGGCAAACCAGAGCTGCATCCTCACAGCCAGAAGCAGGTGAGCAGCAGGCCCTCTGCAGGCTGTAGCTGACCCCCTGCAGGCTGTAGCAGGCCCCTACAAGCTGTAGCAGGCCCCCACAGGCTGTAGCAGACCCCGTGCAGGATGTAGGAGGCCCCCACAGGCTATAGCAGGGCCCCCCCACAGGCTCTAGCCGCCCCCCTCCGGTGGGCTGTAGCAGACCCCCATGGGCTGTAACTGCCCCCCCTCCCGTGGGCTGTAACAGACCCCCATAGGCTGTAGCAGACCCCCATGGGCTGTAGCAGACCCCCCACTGATTGTAGCA
The DNA here is from genome assembly GCA_963574355.1 of Loris lydekkerianus. Lineage (NCBI taxonomy): Eukaryota > Metazoa > Chordata > Mammalia > Primates > Lorisidae > Loris > Loris lydekkerianus. The sequence continues at coordinate 4,130 of CAUYPK010079680.1, read as the reverse complement.
GGCCCCCCCACAGATCGTAGCCAGCCCCCCCCCCGGGGTGTAGCAGACCCCCACAGGTCGTAGCCAGCCCCCCCCCCGGGGTATAGCAGACCCCCACAGGTCGTAGCCAGCACCCCCCCCCGGGGTGTAGCAGACCCCCACAGGTCGTAGCCAGCACCCCCCCCCCCGGGGTGTAGCAGACCCATGCTGGGTGTAGCAGGGCACCTCAGGCGGTCATTGCTTGCCTTGGCTGGGGGCTGCTCTGCCCCGCTCTGCCTCCCAGAACACATGCTTCTCCCCAGGAGTGAGCAGGCTCCTTGTGTCTCCCAGCCTAGCTCAGCCTCCAGGCTTCCAGGGCCCCAGCAGTCAAAGCCATTTGCTCTGGAGCTTCCAAGGTCCCTCATCCCTGCACCTGCAACCACAGCACTGGCCTGACCCCTGGGGCACCCGGCAAGTTTTGAATGGATGATTGAGCATCCAGGGTCTCAGGGGCTTGGACAGGAATCTCAGATGTGAGGCACAGCCTGCCTGAACGCAGTGAGAAAAGGCAGAAAGTCTAGAGGATTCCCAGAGGGTCCTGGTGCAGCTCTGCCTCCAAGCTATGGGGTGGGGCTGTGTCTAAAGTTCTCTGAAAAGGGAAAGGCTGTGAGGAGGAGCAGGACCCGCTGGCCAGTGTCCCTTCCAGGAAACATTCACTCACCCAGTTACCCCGGATGATTTCTGCTCTCAACCCTACCACTAAGGGACCCTCCCGCCATCAGCCTTCTCCTCCTCCTCCTGGGCCTTCAGCTTCTCCCCTCTGCGGCTGCCATGCCATAAGACTCAATAAGTAACAGTACTTAAATAATTACTGTTTCTCCGCCCCTTTCTCCTCCACATATGAACATACCCAAGGTTCTATCATCTGAAATAAAAAAATCTTCAAATGTGTTTCACATGGTTGGTCAGAGGTGATTTTTATTTCTGCCTTTGCAGTTCTACATGCCAAGCTTCTCCGCCATGAGTAGGATTATAAGGAATAGCGGCTAGTGGCATTTACCGAGCAGGGACTCTGGGCTGAACCTTGTGCTAGAAGCTTCCCATGCACTATCTGGGTTCATCCTATCAACAGCCCATTGTGGGGGTGACCAGTTGTCCCAGTGTTCCCAGGACCAGAACTTTCCTGAGATAGGAGGTCTCAGACAAACCAAGCCCTTCATCCCACACCTGCAGCGGCCACAGTTGGCCGCACTTCAGTTTGGGAGCCACAGTTATGCTCCCCATTTCATAGATAAGGAAACTGAGGCTTAAAAAGGCTTAAACCTCTGCCTCAGCATCTGATCTAAACATAGGAAAAAGACTTAAGTAGACGTCTCTCCAGGGAAGACGTACAAATGCCAACAACACCAAGACGCTCCCCGTCCGTCCGTCATTCCTTATTAGGGAACGAGGAGTGAAAGCCGCGATGAGGTGCCTCCTCCCACACTCCAGGACAGCTGCGAGTTGGTTTCAAAACTGAAAGTAAATGTTGGTGGATGTGGAGATATTAGAACACTTGCACACGGCTGCTGGGAATGCAGAATGTTTCAGTCACTGTGAAAAATAGTAATTCTTCAAAAAGTCCATCACAAAATTACTTCATAACCCAGGGTTCCACTCATAGGAATATACCCCAACGACTTGAACACACATATGGAGGGTGCCAAAAAAACGTATACACAAATGCAAATTCAGCCCCTGCAGCGGATCATTTTGCATTCATTCAGACACATATGTATATGTGTGTCTTAATTTCAGGGCTATTCAAACATGCTCTTTGTTTTTCAAAATGAGTGTCTTGTGTCCTGTTCCCTTAATCATTCATGGGACTCCCTTTCAAGTGAGAAGGTTCTTACTCTCTGTGCTGGCACCTACTGAGCCCCAAACAGGTAGCCCCAGTGAGCGGAGTGGTCACTCATCCATCTTCTACCCATCCACTCCTCCACCCTTCCAACCTCCCACCCACCATCTGTTCATCCATCCATCCAACCATCCATCCATTCAACCAACTTCCCACCCACCATTTATTCATTCATCCATCCATCCTCCAACCACTCACCCTCCACCCACCTCACCCACCACCCATCTACCCATCCATCCACCCCTCCACCCAACCAGTTATCCATGTCATTGAGTCCTTAAACCCTAGCTTTGGAGAGCCACAGAATGGACGCTATCCTTACGGCACTCACCTCCAGGGCCAAATAACTGCCAACTGTGAGATGTGCATGTAGAAAAAGATCCAGCAGCTGTAGGGAAAACCCCATGGGCTAATCCAGACTGGGTAGGGGGGGTTCACCTAGAAGTGTCTGGGTGCTAAATTTGCATCCCGTGAAAGCAAAGCTGCATCCTGCTTCACTGGAAAGTTCACATGACCTGACTCCAGCTCATTAGCCGCGTTCAGAAGGCTATGTATGATCACCAGTACAAGCCTGGCCTGCCTCCCTGCCAAACAGTCACACTGTTGGCCAGAGACAGCCTCTCCAGAACGGGGGCGGAGCCAGCAGCGGGGACTGGGGGGCAGTGCCTGCATCATGGGCTCAGCAGGAGAAGGAGGAAGAGAGGGCAGGGAGGGCGGGGAGGGCTGTGTTTCTCATTCCCCGGGGAGGCCAGAATGCCTCCCTGCTCCCTGCAGTCAGCCCAAAGGTAATCTCAGAAAGGAATGAGAAAAAGGAGGAAAGGTCCCAGCTGTGTCCCAGCCTCTTACATTTTCTGCTTTTGGATCTCGCAGGAAACCAGCATCTGAAGAGTAGCTTTGTGGCGAAAGCCCTGCACTGCCAGATGCCTTCCAGAGGCTCCTGAATGCCCCTGGGAAGAGACGCCTGTCCCAGAGAAGGCCCCAGAGAACTTAGCTTGCCAGGTCCCTGGTGCCAGCCAGCTGTGGGCAGAGTGGGTCAAACTCCTCGAGTGCCTCTCCTCCCCCAGTGCCTGGTCAGCTCTGTCCTGTCCCTTCCCCCAGCACACCGCCAGCCTGGCTGGTGGGAACCCCCCATTGCTGTTGCCCCACCCCCATCCCTTCTTGGCCCCTCTGGTTCTCAGCACAGGGCCAGTTATGATCTCTGGTGGAAGCTCTGAGCTGAGACGGTGTGGCCAACACCTAACGAGGTTCTCTGCTGAGCTGGGCCAGCTGCTTCTGTGCCACAGGAGCGGTGGCCACTTAGGCACCAGCCTCGTGTGGAGCTCATCCAGGAGACCCTCTCCCCCCACCATGTCTGTCTTGTTTACATCAGTCAGCTTCCATCAGGGTGTCTCTGCTCACTGTCCTGTCTGCTCTGTCTTTTCTTATTATTATCCAAGAGATGGGAGAGGAATGACCGCTTCACTGAATATGGAATGTCGCTCTGGAAGGGACAATGGCACGTGGCCTGATCCCTGGGGGGCTGCAGAGTCTTCATGCAGAGACTAAGACCCACACACTCATCCTGCACATGTAGACTGAATACATAATGCCCCTACCGGGGTTATTTCTCAAATGCATATACGTGCGGTTGCAAATAATCAAATACAAATTGATTTTAAACCACTACTGAATTCAAAGTAGCTTTTTGTCATCAGAGTTTTCTCAACCAATGAATTCTAAAAATAAAAGCAAGGGCATGTAAAGAGATCCTCAAAGGGTTTGACATTAAAATGCAGTTCACAGACTTGAGAAGATGGAGAGCCACTATTCTGAGGTCAATCCTTTCTTCTTGAGTTCAGAGAGGTTCAGAGCCGTGGCCAAGGTTACACGGCTTGTGATGGTGGCAGAACCTGGACTATGCCAGGGGCTGACTTTAGATCAGGATGACTACTTTATTTATTTATTTATTTATTTATTTATTTATTTATTTATTGTTTTTGTTTGTTTGCTTGGTTGGTTGGTTTTGGTTTTTTTTTTTTTGTATTTTTTTTTCTTTTTTACTTTTTTTTATTATAGATAACAATATGCACTATAGATGTAGCCCAACCCATCACCCTCCCTCCACCCAAACATCCCCCCTCCCTTCCCCTTCCTTGGTCCTTTCCTCATAGTCTTGTGGTATAGTTGGGTTATAGCCTTCATGTGAAAGCTGTAGTTTAGCTTCATAGTAGGGCTGAGTACATTGGATACTTTTTCTTCCATTCCTGGGATACTTTGCTAAGGAGAATATGTT
>CAUYPK010079677.1:0-16275 GCA_963574355.1 Loris lydekkerianus | reverse complement strand
ATTTTCTTTCTTTCTTTCTTTCTTTCTTTCTTTCTTTCTTTCTTTCTTTCTTTCTTTCTTTCTTTCTTTCTTTCTTTCTTTCTTTCTATTAAATCATAGCTATGTACATTAATGCAATCATGGGGAACAATGTGCTTGTTTTATATACAATTTGAAATTTTTTCATCAAACGGGTTAACATAGCCTTCACCACATTTTCTTAGTTATTGTATTAAGACATTTATATTCTATACTTAGTAAATTTAACATGTACCCTTGTAAAATGCACTGTAGTCTATACCGATTTTCACATCAACAGTTACATTTTTTGCTTTTATATTCTTTCTTAAATACATTGTTAATGGCTTCTTATCTTTCTCTTGCATGTTTAGTTACTTCTTCTAGATCTTAAGTCTGTTTTAAAGATTATATCTGCAATCATATTAAATATACATGTTTCATATTTTCTATGCTGAAGTTCTTGGGGAGCCTGCCTTTCTTGTTTATTGGTCTGATACCTCTCCTTACTCATCATCCCTTCATGAACTATGCAATTTTTCTCTGTGAGCTAATTTTCAGTGGTGTTTTAGTGTGGGAAACATTTTGTTTGAGGATATGTCGTGATAGATAGATTTGTGCTTGCATCTTCTTCTAAACAGACTATTAAAACCTAATGATTAGGCAGTGCCTGTGGTTCAAAGGAATAAGGCACCGGTCCCATATACTGGAGGTGATGGGTTCAAATCCAGCCCTGGCCAAAAAAAAAAAAAACCAAATGATTAAAATGCAACAATTGTGGCAAACACAGAGAGAACTGAAGAAGCCCAGCAGGAAGAAGCTAAACAGGCACCGGGAAGCTGACTCTAGAAGATGGTAGATAGATTTATGACAAATGGTAGATAGATTCCTTTAAGCCCTAGACTTTACTTGTGCAGTCCTTGGAAGGCTCTTCCTCTTTAGGTAGATATAAATCATGCATCCATCTATCCCTAACACTTCAGGCCTAATGTCTCATACTTTGTCTGCTTGTATACATAAAAGTCAAAACCTTTGTTAATCCTGGGGTCTTCTTATGAATTTTGCAGGGGGGTTTGTTTGTTTGTTCATTTTTGTTCCTGTGGATTTTCCTTCCTTGTCAACTCAGCTGTGCAAAGGATGTTTGTTGTGTTTCATCGACCTGTCTAATATGACATATGTATACACAGGAAATTTGGGCTTCCATATCTGTTACCAATTCATTTTCCTGGTTTTATATTTTATTTTTTCATTTATAGTAGCTCATACTAGCTTCATGACTTGGCCCAGATTGACAAATTATTACTTTGTTTTTGCTATTTTCTTCTCTTGGATTTTTTTCCCTTTGCTAATTTCTTAATTTCATATTCCGACCTACCCATGAAGGCCCAGCTTAAATGCCATTCCTCTTAGGAAGCCTTCTGCCACCTGCCAGTGGGCTTGATACTCCCTCCTGTGGTGTCCATCTGCATCTCTTCCTTAGCACCCACGGACTTCCACATCTAGTGTGCTTATTGTTCGGTTCCTGGCTTCTCCCCCTCCACCCCACTCCTAGCATTAGACTCGGACTTTATGGCACAGGACAGACTCTGTGGCTGATTAATTTCTATCCTAAGTTCAGAACTATGTCTTTTGCAGTCCTACAGCTTTTTAACAACACTGGATTTCAGCATGATTTCAAATAGAACCTGTAGCGTAGACATACTATGAATGGGATCAGTATAGCCAGTGAATGCTAAGATGTCTGTGAATCTATTCCAATTTTAAGACCTAATAAAAATAATAATAGTCTAAATAGTTGAACCTATTAGGTTTCAGGTGCTTTCCTGGGTACTTTAAGGTACAGGATGTCTAATTCTCCTGACAATTCAGAAAAACAGATGAGGTTTAGATAGTTGTTCCAGATCCGAGGTCATAAAAGGCAGAGGTGAGATTTGGATTTCCATCTGTCCAAAGACAACAAAAGGCAAATATATGTACATGACAAAATAGGAAAGCAAGATGCTGTGGCGAAGAGAAAGTATCGTTGGTTCCACGTGGTGATCAGGAACGGTCAACTGAAGTGCGTGGGGTGGGAATGATGCTGCAGTTTGTCAAAGCACAGTTCCAGGGTCACCTCCTCGGGAAGCACTGACTCCCCCTGCCTGGACAGATTCTTCCTGCTGGGCTTACTCAGGCCTCTCTGCATGTACCACAATTACTGTACTTGTTCACCCGATTTTAATAGTCTGTTTATGAGATTACCTCCCCACTAGGCACTGGCTGACTTGAGGATAGGAACTTTGTTTATTGCTTTGCTGTTTTTCCATTTTATCCCCATTAAATGTTTGTTTGTTTATTTATTTATTACTTTTTTATATTGAGACAGAGTCTCACTTTGTGCCCCTTGGTAGAGTGCTGTGGCATCACAGCTCACAGCAACCTCCAATTCTTGGTCCTAAGCAATTCTCTTGCCTCAGCCTCCCAAGTAACTGGAGCTACAGGCACCCGCCACAATGCTTGGCTTTTTTTTTTTTTTTTTTTTTTTTTTTTAGGTAGGGACAGGGTCTCTGGCTCAGGCTAGTCTGGAACCTCTGAGCTCAGGCAATCCACCCGCCTCAGCCTCCCAGAGTGCTAGAATTACAGGCATGGGCCACCACACCCGGCCTATCCTCATAAAATGTTAATATGTTGCTACCAAAATTTTTACATACCGTAGCCTCATCTTGGAGATTTATAATGCTAATTAGTAGATAAAGGTTCTAAAACATCCTGCAGAAAAGAAATCTACTTAACCTTACCTGGAGGAGTATTTCCCAGTCCTACTTGACCACAGAACTCTTTCTTTTCTCAAAATAGTCATTGCTAATCTAGTGTATCCAATGTTCCGGGGGGGGGGGGGGGGGGCACCAGCCTTGGAAAACAGTATTCTTACAAGGTTTTTTAAATATTTCTTTTCTCCTCATTTAGTGGTGATAGATGAGCAGTAGCGTCTAATCATTTTATAACATAAAAGGAACTTTCTTCATGTCAATTGCTAAAAAAGAAATATGCTTTGTAGCAAGAGCTACATAGAGTTTGTTGAAATGAAATGCTCCCTTGGCAAGAAAAGGGACTTGGCATTTCTGTCCCTGAGGTAACCACACTTGTTACAGTATGTGTGTGTATGTTTGTGTGTGTATGTTTGTGTGTGTAGGGGAGGTTGTTGGTTGTGGTGGCCGCAAGGGGGGACAAGTCCCTGAACCCAAATTTGCTCTTCACCTTAATTTCTCCTTTAGATGTGTTTCTGTTCCTTCATAAGCATGGACTTCTTTGTTACTCCTGTTGAAGCTCATAAATCTAAGAGGCAGCTGTAATATTTGGAGGCACAAACTACAGGAGAAGGAAGGACTCAACGGTTTTCTCCAGGCTGAAGGCAGCCAAGGGCCGGGCCTCAAGTGTCATAAACAGTAAGGCTATCCAAAGGAAAAATCCTTTGTAGGCAGTTTTATCCCCTTTAAAAGTTTTCAGTTTTAAAGAGTGGAATCTTTCAGTAGCAGAAGCAGTTTCAGTCAACCCCCACCTGTTTTTTATATCTCACAACTGCTCAGGGAGCAAAGCAAGTGAAGATGACCCGGGGAAAGAGAGGACTCGGGATGCCAAGTTCTGAGCCGAGCTGCTGTCAGAAAGATGGCGTGTGCAGAGGTGTGCTGCTTTTTATAATCATTTTGATGTCTCTTGGCCCATGAAACGATCCTTGAAAGGTCCCCTTTTCTGCAGCCATAAATGCCTCTGCTATGATCCTCAAAAAAAACACTTGTAAAACACACTCACGCGAGGAATTCAGTGTTATTTGTCTCATGAGTTCCCTGTCTACTATGCCTATAGGTACAGACCTCTATTTAATACCAAGGCATTTGGAAGCTGATGTACCCCGAGATTCTCAATATAATTATAAAACACTTGCTGAATCAGCACGACAAAGAAGTTTTTATATTCTAAGGTTGTTATTTTTGTTTTATATACCCTTCTTATTAAGTGAGTAGACTCCTAAATCAAAAACCAAAGTTACTTTTAAAATATTGCTGGTAACATTTTGATAAAAAGAAAATGCCTTTGCATAATGGATCAGCATTATGCAGTTTGTTTCACAAAAGTCTCACTATTCCTCTATGAGGTAATTTTTATTCCCATTTTACATATGATGAAAGTAGGTCTCAGAGGCCACAGAGCAATGGAATGCTGGAGGCACCATTTGCAAACCAGGTCTGCAACATTTCCAAGGGTGTAACAAGAATGCTGGAAGGTGGAGCAGTGAGATACCTATGAGACAGCATCTGCGTGAGAAGTGAAGGATATGGGCTCGGGTCAGTGTGGGGAGGCATTCCCAAAATACATCAGAACAGGGGAGCATGAATGAAATCACACCTTCCAAAACTGGGGCTGTTAATGTGATCTGTCTACCACAATGGGGCATAGAAAACAATGGATAGAATGGTACAAAAAAAGACTGGGGAGTAGGCAGGGTCTCTTGGAATGTGGTTTCATTTTAGGACCAAGAAGGAAGCCCTGATGGTGACTTACACTAGGTGGTACCAGTGAAAGCCTAGTCTAGCAGACATATTTGAGATGTATTTGTTCCTGATGTATAGATAGTTTGGTGATGCTGTAAATGTGGAGGCTGATGGGGAGACATCCCTGGTCTCTGATGTTGGGGCCCTTCCCCAAGAGAAAAATGGAAAGAACATGGGTTTTAGGGCCAGGAGAGTGGTGCCTGTGGCTCAAAGTAGTAGGGCACCGGCCCCATATACTGGAGCTGGTGGGTTCAAACCTGGCCCCAGCCAAAAACTGCCAAAAAAAAAAAAAAAAAAAAAAAAAATGTTTTAGGGCCAGGAATCAGCTCTGTTTGAGGCATTGAATTAGTTGGGGTCCAGTTAAAAAAAAATAACGCAGAATGTAGGAGACCAAGCACCAGGCTGATAGAAATAGCCACCGACTCTTGAAGAAGGCACTGGGAGCAGGATAATCTCCTAGCCAGCATGAAGTGTTTTGCAGCCCAGAGACAAGCCCTCAAGCAGTTGCATACATTAATGAGATAAGATCAGTAGCTCATTAGCAAGCGTTATGCTTTGTAATATTCATAGGGCAACAGGACAGGAGTTAAGCCAGGTTGGAAAAAGCACTTAGCAACCATTAAACATGTGAGCATAGCACATGGGCCCCCACTTCTGTGGTTTGAGGCTTCGATAAAAGGCCAAGAGAGAAGATTCTCAGGGGTCTCGGAAGACAGATGGGAAGCCCACCTCTTGCGGGCATGCACCGAAATCTGTGTCCGGGCTGTTTTTATTCACTCAGTGACAGGGTGCCACAGTGGCCTGACAACAGAAACTATTAGCTATATCTACCAAAGAGGAATTTGTTGCAAGAAAATGTCCACAAAGGTTAGAGGGACATTATAACTTCCATAGCCATAGGCATTATGGCTTTTTTGGATCCCTTCCTCCATAAAAACATTTAAAAATATTTTATGACCATATTGATATAATGACACATATATTCTTAGCTAGATTCACTATTATACTCATTTTTTTTTCTTCTGACTAAAGAAAAACTAAAACATTTAAGGCCCCTAAAACTAGTGAGTGTCCAAAGCTCTAGGCCTGCTGTCCCTGACAGTTCAGTCGGCCCTGTCACAGGTGTTGACAGAGGGGAGAGTAAAAGGGAATGGGGTACTGTGCTGAGAGTAGGGAGCTGCTGCAACCTGGGGCTGGCGCATACGAGTGATCCTGGCCTTTGGATGGTGCTGGAACCTTCAGCTGCTGCTCAGCCCCAGCCCTCATCATTCCCCCGATTACTGCTGCAACCTCTCTCTCTGATCTGCTTATGGTGCCATCATAAAAACTGCTGGAATCACAGCAGCTGCCACCCAGCAGAAAACATCAGAGTTGCCATTGCCAGAGGTGCTGCCCCGCTGTGGCCTGGTTTTTATTTTCTTCTTCTTTCTCATCTCCCTGCAATACATTTTCTTGGCAGAACCTGGCCGGAAGTCATCAGGCTTGGGAGTCTGGGACCATCATTGGCAGGCTTCCTGTCCTCTCAGTACAAGAGAATGTAAGGAGGTCAGTGCAGGACTGATAATCAACCAATAAATACCTGGCACGTGCAGGTTACGTGGCAGGTGTCTGTGAAACACGCTGATGGAAATGTCAAGTGAGATCACTTTGAAGGGGGTGTGAAGAAAGGAGAATCAGGCCACCAACGCTCAGAACTAACATCACCAGCATTTCTATCAGGGGAAGGAGAGGAAGAGCAGCCAAGAATAGAAGCTAAGAAGGTAGAATGTTTCTGGAAAGGGGGATTGATCAGGGATGTTAAATGCTGCTGAAAGGCAGAAGATGAAAATGTAAAGACGTCACGGGATTTCACGTCATGGCCACTGTCAGTGACCGTCACGAGGGTGATTTCAATCCAGGGCTATGCTCAGGAGCCAGAGGGGTTTCTTTATTTTCTGATTTCTTTTATGAAAACCCCTGTGATATGTGGATGGTTACCTCACATAGCCACTGAGTGGGGGACTAAAATTCCAAACTCAAATTTCTGACAAATCCAGTTCCCTTTCTACTTTTTCAAAAATTTATAAAATAATCACTGACTTGCTTTTATAAGCAATCACACTGAAAAATATGTGTATAAGTTTCCAGTTCTTTGTCGCAGAGATTCTGGTCATGTGCAACTTGGACCACATGAAATCTCACATTAAAAACTATTCTTAGATACAAAATTCCAAGGCCTCTAGGGTTTCCCATGGAGAGATACTTTGAGTGTGTACAGATGGAAACCAGGAGTAGGTATGGTCTTCCCATTACCTCCACTGCCACTTATTTCATCATCTCTTTCCTTTAAAGGGCAGAAAAGATTGGGTGTTTTGATCCCTTTATTTTAGGGCAACAGCAGGGAACTTTAGATCATATCTGTCAGCTAAAAAGTCCAGAGAAGCTGCTGCATCCTCGTCAGTCTTCAAAAGATGAAAGGTCAAGTAATAACTGGTGAGGTGAGAGGAACTGCAGAAGAGGAACATGAAAATCTGTTGAAAAATGAGCAGTTACCCTGGAAGGCTAAGAAGCCAAGCAGGGGCCCAGGAGAATATTCTCAGCTGGTTCTAAAAAGTCCATGGAATTATTAGCGGCACCAGTAGGAAAATTAAGATAGAGAAAGAAAGATGTATCTGGGAAAACTAGATACATTCCTTGTTCCAGTTGTTAAGTTTGTCTCTTGCCTAAATTGCTGCAATGGCCTCCTCATTGGTGCCCCTGCCCTTGGCGTAGCCCCATTGTGACTCTGTACACTGTGGTGAAGAATATTCCAAAAGCTCGAGTTTAACTACCTGGTTCAGACTCTGTAGCGCTTCCCATGACTCTCTGGATGTAGTGCAATTTTCTTACATAGCTTTCCTCTCTCTGCACCCCTTTCCAACACTCACACACATACATGCACCCTTCATACGGGAACTCCCATAATGAGGACTTCCCTTTATCCTGGATAATACCTCTCCATCCTTTTCATCCCTGATTAGATACCACCTCCTGCAGAAAATCTTCCCTAACCTCCAAGACCGGGTGAAGTGTCCTCGCTATGTTCTCTACCCCTGCTTAACATATTTCTGTACGGAGAGTTGTGTGATTTGTCCACCAGATCATAAACTCTTGAGAGTAGGGACTATGCTTACTCACGATTAAAACTCTAATGCCTAGTGCTACGTATGACCCATTTCATCAATAAACTCATCGAGTGAATAAACAAAAGAGGAAGAAACAGGTGAAGTAGGAGAAGGCTAGGGGCTGAGTCGAGCATGGATATGCGTCACTCCAGATATCCCAAGGCAGTGTAGCCACAAAGGAATCCTTGCTGAAAGACCCAAGGTCAAAGTCAGGAAGACCAGGCCATTTGTAAGGTCCAAAGAGAAGACAGAAACCAGAAATGAGTTGGCAGATAAAGAGTCCAGCGCATTTCTGAAAATACAGGACAAGGTATAGACATGGCTGGAAGAGGGGGATTTAGGAGAAAGGTGAATGTCTGGTCCATGGAGGCTGCTGTAACAAAATACCTTAGACAGGTTGATTTATAAATGACAGAAAGGTATTTCTCACAACTCTGGGCACTAGGAAGGTCCCCATTAGAGAGTGTAACAAAGACAGCACAGGCTTCTGGAAGCTCACGGCTCCTGTTTGTATCCTGGCTCCTCCTCCCACCGGCAGTGTGATTTTGCGAGATTATTAACCCTGGCTTCCCTGTGTAAGTTTTTCTCACCTAAAACAGTGACCCTGCTAGTGCCAGCCTCTTAACTTTATTGTGATGTTTAAATGAGCTAATTTGTGTAAAACCCTAGCACCTGGTACGTAATCAGCTCTCAAAACATGTGAGCAATCAGGAAAGGTTAACGATGCCGTGATGAGCTGTACATACTATGTGTGTGCAGCCTCTGTGTGTTTGATTCCCTCGTTATGAACTTTGGGCAGTTTCCCTTTATTTGGTCTGAGAATAATGTATTTCATACTATCTTTTTACTGAACCTAACAGAGTTCTTTCCACATGCAACATATGTGCATGAACAGAATATATTTAGAAGTTTAAGATTAGACATAATTTAACAGTGTTTTGTAAGAGTTATATAAAATTGTCAAGGCCCCATCCCTTGTCTTCTCACCCTATGACTATGGGTGGGGACAAGGGGCCCTGTTTCCCCCTCACGTAGTCTTCTGCGTGTCCCTCTGCGGAGGTGCTAAGGCAGACCCAGGATTTCTGACTCGGTGGCAAAGGTTGTATTTGGGTGTTGGATCCCAATCTGGATGTGTTGCTTCATTTCCTGGAGAAGCAGAATTGTTAATTCCATGATATTGGTAAGGGTATAGAGGTTTTGTGTGTGTGGGTTTTTTTTTTTTTTTTTTTTTTTTAATAAATGAAATGTTCATCATTTAATACCTGGGAGTTTTTAATTGTTACAGCAGGAAAAGGTGAAGGCGGGACCTAACCCTTCAGGATGATGGACTAGTGGGGATTGTCCCCGGCCCCATGGTGCCCACACCCTCCACTGAGCACCCAGTCACTCACAAAGGAGGCAGCAGGCAGAGGTGGACAGTACGATGCCCCTGAGAGACCACAGCCGGCTGGCCTGTTTACACCACAACTGGAAGATGACTGATGATAACACCAGGTGGTATCTACAGGCTTCCCTGCCCCAGAGATCATGGGGCTCACACAAGCACACCCCACACTAACACCAACTCACACTCCACCCAGATTCAGCCAACTCTGGCAGGCAGAGGCAGCCTGAGTGCCAGGACCACCTTTCCTGGGACCTCTCACACTGCAGGGAAGCCACCTGCAGGGAGTGGTCTGCTTCTGTGAGAAGCAGTGAGGGGAGATGGAAGACTTGGCTAAGGGGCCTGTTCCCACAGGGTAGGTGTGCACTCAGCTTCCAATGGCGCAGCCCTGGGCACCTCACCTGGCCTAACTTCAAGCAAAGGGACACTCCTGGCCTGCCTTTGGCTCTCGTTGCAAAGTAGTCTCTCCAGGGAGCACCAGCAGATAAACCTTGTGCAATCAAGTGCAGTAGGGCTGCTGGCCCTGGTCTGCTGCAGTGCACTGGCTCACTGGGGCTGCTGGCCCTGGTCTGCTGCAGCACAGTGGCTCACTGGGGCTGCTGAACCTGGCCTACTGCAGCACACTGGCTCACTGGGGCTGCTGGCCCTGGTCTAATGCAGTGCACTCAGTCACTGGGGATGCTAACCCTGGTTTACTACAGCTCACTGGCTCACTGGGCTGCTGGCCCTGGTCTGCTGCATTGCACTGGTACACTGGGGCTGCTGGTTTGGTCCAGGCCAGGGATCACTGGCTATTTCTTTCCCCAGATCAGGTGGCTGCTGACACAGGTTGAAGGCATGGGGGACCCAGAAACATATCTGCGGTAAAACTCCTATAAAGTCTAAAGAAGTACAGTGTGTATCCTGGGTGGTCCCTCTACCTCAACCTGACAGAAGCAGCCAAAAATGGGCCTGGTGGCCAGGCTACTGCTGACGAGACCCTGGCTATGCTGACAGGGGGCAGGGTGGGGATCTTGGCCCACCTGGGGTACTGGTAGGCATGGCCTTCACAGTGTAGCTGTCACAACCTTGGCACCTCGGGTTTCAAGGCAGCGGCGCTGACTTCAGATGAGTGTGACAGGCTAAGCCTCATCCCTCAGGTAGCACCAGTGGATCCTGCAAGAATAGGGTGTGGGATGGGGCAGGGAAGGCAAAGAGCAGGGCTGCTCCCTCAGTGGCCCACTCACATGGTGACCCGCTGCCTGCTTCTGGCCCAGCAGTTGATGCCACCCTGGCAGCATGGAGGGCTGACCATGACCTTGCCCCTTTTTGCCTTCAGGGGTAGATGAGCTATAATAAGAACAGCTGGCCACACAGGGGCCCCAGAGGTTTGGGGGATGACAGCACAGCTAGGGGAGAGGTAAGCCACCCAGCATCAGCAGTAGGGCTGTAGGGCTGTAGGACCATCAGGCCATAGGGTCACATGCCACAGGATGCGCTGGACAAAGGAGGCCATGAGGGGGATGTAGCTGACCCACAGGTGGGAGCAGAAGAGGAAGAAGCCATGCAGGCCCCATGCCTGTTCCTGGCGCCCCTCAGCCACGGCAGCAGGTCCTGCACTGGAGGTCCTTGACCATGTGCAGTAAGTTGGCCTCGTATTTTCCTTCTTATAACTATCATTTCTTTCTCTTTTGTAATTGGGTCAAGTTGAGTAATAAGTATTCACTTTAAAAACTCTAGGCAAAGTAGCTGAGAAATTCAATTATTTCCTGAGAAATAGGATAGAGCTTTAGGGTAGATAACTCATGCTCTCACCTCTTCTCTGAGCTTTAACCTGGGTGATGTAGCCTTTTCTCAAAGGCACCTGCTAATTTTAAATCACACACTATTTTATATAATGCTGCCATGAGTATCTTAATTGAGAGTGCCTTTTGATTTTTCTAGGGAAATTCATCTAAATTATTTCCTTAAGTTTTTCAATTGTTTCCTTATATTAAAAGTAACTTTGTTATGGAAATGAAAAATAGTTGTTCCATTCATCATAATGGTAGTCAATATTGATGCCTATTATCTTTTATTATCAATCTTGGATTCCTAAACGTTCTCAATTTCATGGCAATCAATATTTCAGTAATTTTTTTCATGGCATGCCTAGGTTTAAAGAAGGAAGAATACTCTGTTCATTAAGTAGTTAGGTTGGAACAGTCTAAGTGTTGATACCCTAGCAGCTTAGTAGACATTTGAAAATAGAATGCACACAAATATGCAAAAAATTATTATATAATCACACTGTATTTGTTTGCTATGGCTGTGTATTAGTCAGGGTTCTTCAGAGAAACAAAACCAGTAGGAGATAAGTACACAGGGTGTCCTTAAAGTTTATGTGCAATTTAAAACAGGAGAGCCAATGGTGCAGTTCTCATCCAAGTTCAACTTGCAAATTCCAGTTCAAGTCTGAGTCCCAAAACAGGAGAAAACAAGCATTGCAGCTCAAACAGTCAGGCAGACAGACCAGTTCTCTTTACTCGGATTTGTTTTATTTGGGAGTTCAGCTGGTTGGATGAGGCTCAGGAACATTGGGAAGGCCAATCTGCTTTATCCAGTCTACTAATTTAAATGTCACTCTCACAGTTCACACCCAGACCTCACAGACACACCCAGAATGACATTTAATCACATATTTGGGTACCCCATGGCCCAGTCAAGTTGATAAATCAAATTAACCATCACAAGTGGTAATGTTAATAAAAGACCACGGGCAGGAAAACATTGTTTCTCATAGTTGTAGAGGCTACAAATTTGAGATAAAGGTGTTGACAGGTTTGGTTTCTTCTTGGGCCTCTATCCTTGCTGTACAGATGGCCACCTTGTCACCATACTCCCATGTGGTCTTTTCTCTGTCCATTCACATCCCTGTGTCTCTTTGTGGGTCTGACATTTTCTCTTGTAAGAACAACAGTCATATTAGATTAGGGCCCACCCTAAGGGCCTCATTTTAACTTAGTCACCCCCTTAAAGACCTATGTCCAAGCATAGTCACATATGAATTTGCAGAAATGGGGACACAAATCAATGACACTCACTAATGGGGTTTATTCATGCTCTCAGACCTTGGAATCCTATTTGACACTTCCACTCTCACCCTGCATTTTGTACAATACAATTGTGACATCAGAGTAACTGCTAAAAACCTGTTTTCAAAATGAAACATCGTCAAAATGAATATAGCATAATCTGATGTGGAGACTAATCTAACATGAACTCCCACAGCTAATACTTGGATTGGCATTTGATCTAATGTAAAATATCACTCTACTTTTCTTAAAAATTTAAGATATCTTGATGTGCCCCTGTGACTTTGCTGTGATGGCCCAGGGCACTTACCACATGGTTGAAGAACAATGTTTATCATGTTTGGTTTTCCCAATGATTCTCTGTTGGGTATTATCCCATTTAATATTTATGAGATATGGAAACTGGAGCTAAGACAGGGTAGGTAATTCATGAAGGTGGCAGGAGTTAATAAGTAGTAGAATCTGGTCTATCTGCCTCTGAAGCTCAGTTTCTCCCTTCTACTACTGGTGTGGGTAAAGTTGATCTGTGTTCCACATTCAGCCCTACCTCCTGCCAGTGCACCCTGCCTTATGCGGCTACTAAAGCTAAAAAGTTATAAAGTACTTATCCTAGACTCCTTTGTATCTGGATTTTGGGAGGAAAATTAGGATTTTTAAATTAGATGTATTCATGTGAGATTTTAAGAGGGGAGTGTGATAGAGGTAATTGTCCTGCCTGAGATTTGAGCATTTTGGTTTACAGTGGCATCCCAGCAACTTGTCTCTAGGTTTGAGCATCAAAATACCTACAGCACTGAGAAGATTCACTGTTCTTTGCCAGGACACCAAATTTGTGGAGGTCAAGAGCAGTTATGATGACAACAGTGTAATCCTGTTAATCTGGATCATTGATCCTTGGGCTGTGGCCATTGAAGGATCTTCTTGAAGTTAAGAATTCCAGAAGCCATCCCATCATTCCCTCACCTTTTAGATTGTGGCAGAAATAACAGTTCTCTGGGCTGTGTGTGTTGTGGGGTCATTCTTGTGATATTGTGGAACAATCCTGAAGACCTAATTATTTTTCACATTTCAAGACCTTTTAACATTTTTAAAAGCCCTGAATTCTCTGTTCAAAGATCCTTTAAAAGCCTTGAGTGATAGATGCATCTTTTCAACACATATGTTTGAACAATCATATTGCATATATGTTAATAACTTATGAGAGAAAGTTATATTAGAGAAATGGAAAGCATAAGAGAGCATTTTATCCAGCATGTCCTGTATGTTTAGGAGGCTCAGAAATTCATGGGTACTTCTCATTTCTCCTTTTAAGTGCATTAAAAAGTTTAGGTGGATGGTTTAAAAAATTGACTTTTTCATGTTCTCTCCACTATCTTTATTTCCTGAGGCACATTTCTTGGGAAATATATGCACACACATATATGCCCATGGACGATGCACTGTTTATTCCATTATCAAGAACATGAGGAAAAAATAAGCTCCATTTTAACACAAATCAATGATCAATAAATCAAACTTTGCTGAGTATCAAAGGAGCAAATTATGCTCATAATCATAAACTTAGAGATTTCCTTCAAGCTTCTACATGGTCTTGAATATGGGAATTTGTCTTTCCTAAAGGACTATTCCTAACGAAGACCATTGGGTTGTGCCTTGGTGACTGTGCCCAGCAAAGCAAGGGATGGCCTCAATCAGAGTGTCAGCATGAATGTCATTTAGACCTGTGATCACCAGTGCCTGGGCTGAAGACCAGTGCAGAGTCTGAAACCTATTAGGAACGGGGCTCCACACAGCAGGAGGTGAGCATCAGCAGCAAGCTGGCAAGTGGAGCTTCATCTGTGTTTACAGACACTCCCCATTCTTCCATCACTGCCTAAGTTCCACCTTCTATCAGATTACAGCAGCATTAGATTTTCATAGAAGCTTGAACCTTCCTATAAACTGCTCTTGTGAGGGATCTAGGTTGGTGCTCCTTAGGAGAATCTAGTGCCTGATGATCTGAGGTGGAGCTCAGGTGATGATGCCTCGCGCTGGGGAGCGGCTGCAAGTACAGATCATTAGCAGAGAGGTTCGACTGCACAGAGACCATAAGGAATCAATTGCTTGCAGACTCACATCAAAGCCATCCCTCCCACTCCAAGCCTGTGGAAAATTGTCTTCCATATGCTGGTCTCTGGTGCCAAAAAAGTTGGGGACCACTGATTTGCACCTAAGCTCACCTTGTAAACTGGAGAAAGAAACAGAGATGCCAGGGGTAAGGGGACCAGCATGGCATGGAGAAAGACTCGGGACTAGCGATGGGAAAACCACTACTGCCTCTAGTTTTCTAAACGGGTGTGGCAGAGTACAGTGACTAGACCATGGTGGGAGCTGTGTTTGTGGGACAGGGCACACCCATCAGGAGCTGCAGCCGTTGCTAGAGAAAGGCAGCTACAGCTACATCGGCAGGGCAGCCTCGCTGGCAAAGATGAGTAAGAACAAATGTCCTCAGAGCCCATCCTGCAAAGTTTCAGATTTGTAATACAAAAAACCTAGATTCAATATTAATCATATCAATCAAATATTCTTTGCCATGTTATTAATACTTAACATTTTCTAAGATTGTCTTCTCAGATTTTAAATAGGAATAATAATGCCAAGGTTACGATAGGGATCCAAAGAAATAATATATCTAAGAATGGTTTGAAAACTAAAAAAGCATATAATAATGTGAGACTTTTTATTGTCATTGTATTATTTTAGCATCATTATTATCACTGTTATTTTTACTGACACTCATTGGTTTAAAAAAATATTCAGTCAAACCATCTTTTGACCAAGATATAACTTTTCTACATTTCAGAATATTTCATAATACTGCACTGCTGGCTACCAATATTTAAATAGCACCTTGGATAGGGGCAACTAAGTGCAGCGAAGTTTCCAATGAGTTAATAGACTACTATAGCCTTAAAGAAACCCAAGAAAACAGAAGTGGCAAGACTTCTTAGATTTTGTTTTCAGTAGCTTTATGTGAAAGTTTGGAGAGATGATCATTTAGCCAGTCAATAAGCCCAAGGTATGAGTACAGCAAACCTGCTTTCATTTTGGGCATCCGCATCATACACCTGGGAAACATTGGCAAGCCCAGAAATAATATCAGAATCCAGATAACATTGGAAACCAGAGATAGCATTAGACTCTTCCTCAACATAGCATTCCAGGCAGCCACTAGTAATTGACTAGAGATAAGATTAACCATGTTCATCATCACTGGACATTTCACTGCACAGGCAGTGGGTTGAAATTGATTGAACACTTGGGTATTAGTTTGGGTCTCAATTTTTATTTATTTTATTTTTTTCTTTTTCTTTATTTTTTATTGTTGGGGATTCATTGAGGGTACAATAAAACAGGTTACACTGATTGCATTTTTTAGGTAAAGTCCCTCTTACAGTAGTATCTTGCGCCCAAAAGGTGTGGCACACACCAAAGCCCAACTCCCCTCCGTCCTTCCCTCTCTTTGTTCTTCCTTTCTGATTTCATTTCTTTTCTTTTTTTTTTTTTTTTTTTTTTAAGCAGGAACTCAACTTTATTGCATCAAGCAGCCACTTATATAGAGTGTGGGGAAGGGGCAGGGAAAAAAGGCGGGGGATGAGGTGCGTGACAGGGTCGGGCCAGTGGCATGGTACCACGTTGGCTGTATCTAGGTAGAGGCAGTTTCAGGCCGAGCCTTGCTGAGTCATTGCTACGCAGAAGTAGCTCGATGGATCTACTTCTAGTCAGGCTCGGAAAGTTGCAGTAGGCCTCAGGCACATGGCAGGGCCCAACAATTCCCTCTTTTGTTTTTTGTATGGTGGATAAACATAGCCCCTGTCTTAGGTTGCCTGCTCTTACAGTTTCAGTCTTACCCATCATGGGGATACAAACATCAATGGTTTGGTCCCTGTCTTAGGTTGACTGAACACAGAGTGATCTTACCCGTCTTTGGGTACTATGAATGTAATCCACCGTGCAGCCTCTCCATATCCAGTCTTAGGTTGTCCCAGCTTTGGGAATCTTACCCGTCATTGGTGCTATGGAGGGCGGTGAAGAATAATAGTTAGATTCTTGGTTAATGAGCCAGTGATATTGGACCTCAACCTGATTTAACTGCCTCTAACCTTTTTTAAGGATACAGGGCCCAAAGG
>CAUYPK010079675.1:0-40973 GCA_963574355.1 Loris lydekkerianus | reverse complement strand
TTGTGGCGTGCGCCTGTAGTCCCAGCTGCTCGGGAGGCTGAGGCAGGAGAATCGCGGAAGCCCAAGAGCTGGAGGTTGCTGTGGGTCCTGTGACTTCACGGCCCTCCACCGAGGGCGGTAAAATGAGACTTTGTCTCTACAAAAAATAAAAAAAAATAAAAATAAAAGCATGAACTTCACCACTAGTGGACTGTTCTATGACCTTGGGTAATTTACTTACTCCTCTAAACCTCAATGTTCTCATCTACAAAATGGGGATAATAATACCTACTTCTAAGGGTGTTAAGAAGATGAAATGATGATATAGCAGCAGCACAGTGCCTGACTCAAAGAAAGCACTCACCTCTTAGAATGCCCTGAAGTGAGCTTCCTATCCCCAGTTGTCACTCTTTTCCTTTTTTTTTTTTTTTTTTTTTTTTCAGTTTTTTTGGCTGGGGCTGGGTTTGAACCCGCCACCTCTAGCATGTGGGGCCGTCGCCCTACTCCCTTGAGCCACAGGCATCGTCACCTTTTTTTTTTTTTTTTCTGAGATAGAGTCTCACTTTTTTGCCCTAGGTAGAGTGCTATAGCATCATAGCTCACAGCAACCTCAAAATCTTGGGTTCAAGCAATCCTCTTACCTCAGCATCCTGAGTAGCTGCAACACCCAGCTGTTTTTAGAGATGGTCTTTCTCTTGCGCAGGTTTCTCTCCAACTCCTGAGCTCAAGCAATGCACCCATCTCCACGTCCCAGGGTGCTAGGATTACAGGTGTGAGCCACCATGCCCGCCCTGTTACTCCTTTCTTTAAAGCAGGGTTCTTAAGTTTTCTTTGCATTGTGGACTCCTCTGGATGTCTGGAGAATCCTATAGATCCTTCTTAGAAAAATAATAGTAGACTCAGTGCCTGTACCTCAGTGGCTGGAGCGCCAGCCACATACACTGGAGCTGGCAGATTTGAATGCAGCCCTGGCCTGCCAAGCAACAATGAGAACTGCAACCAAAAAATAGCTGGGCATTGTGTTGGGTGCCTGTAGTCTCAGCTACTTGGGAGGCTGAGGCACGAGAATGGCTTAAGCCCAAGACCTTGGGGTTGCTGTGAGCTGTGACTCCATGGCACTCTACCGAGGGTGACTCGGTAGTGAGACTCTGTCTCAAGAAAGAAAAAAAGAGAGAGAGAAAGAGAGAAATATTTGTAAATGCATAAAATGTGACAAATAGAGTTATAACAAAAACAGTTGTGTTGAAATACAGTCATCAAAATGTTGAGACAAATATATGACATAGCACTATGTGTGCCTCTTATTAATAGATTAAATAACAAGATCTAGTGGCAAGTCTAAAACCTCCATAATTTCAAAGTAATGATGCATGCAAACAATAATTCAAAACATCTGCAACAACTTTAATAAAAGAGAAATATCTGTGATTTCTATTGGTGACAATGCAGCAAGACCTGATAATACTACTAGTTTATTTCTTATATTCATAATCAAAATAAATGCTTGATTTCAGTTAGGGGTAAATGAAAATAAGGAAGTAAGTTTTTCCCATCCAAGTTCACGCAACCCAGGTTAAAGGCCCAAGCTTCATAATATATTTAGCACCTCTTTATCCTTAGCTATGCATACAAAGTCACAGACTAGGAAGTAATGGGGTAAATCTCCCCACATCCCATTATCTGGCCTGTGATTGGACAAGTTCTGTAAGAAAGTGCAATGCCTAACAAACTACTACCAGCTAAGTTCATGCAGCACTGTGTGGCAGGCATTGTTCTAAATGTTTTACCTATGTTAGCTCATCAATCTTCACAACAATCCTTTGAGTCAGGTACTGTTATGCTCTGTTTCACAAAGAAGGAAACTGAGGCACAGAAAGGTTAGATACACCCCAAGGTCACACAGCTGGTGAAGGAAGATTAAATGATGTCAGTCCTTTCCTTTTTTGAAGAGTAGAGTCAGGATTTGCTTCTCAATACTATGTGATGCTGCCTTTCTGCTCTGGATGTAAGCAAGTAAGCTTTACAGTACAACCTTCAGGATGAGTAGGAGTTAGGGAGAGAAGGGAGAAAGGAGGAGGAAAATGTAGGAAAAGAGCTGGGAAAGTTTTTCAAGCAGACAAAATTAGAGGTACAAAGGCCTCAAGGTGGAAAGAACATGCTGGTTATAGGGTCTAAAAAAAATTTCCATACATTTGTTTGCAGCTGAAAAGCAAGGTAGCATAAGATAAGGTTGGAATGCAGAAAAGGGCCCAGATATTGCAGGCCTGGGAATAAGCTTTATTATGGCCTGTTGGGAGTAAGCTCTATTATTGGCCTGTTATTCCAAGGATAGTGCCAATCAGATTTGTTTAATAAAAATATCACTGTAGTCGTATCAGAGAAAGAATTGGAGGGAAAGAAAAGTGGAAGCAGGGAGACTGGTTTGGAGGCAATTAAGGGGGTCCAAGCTTGGGTGATGATTCTTGGACTAGGTGGTAGCCAGGTGTACATTTAAAAAAAGTGGACAGATTTGAGAAAGATTGGGGGAAAGGGTCTGGTCCATTGGGTCTGGGGGCAGGAGACAACGCCACTGTACCTGGCTGTATTTCTCAAAGATGGCTACAACCATATGTCCCATTCCACATGCTCTTTGATATTTCTTCCACTAAGAAGTTACGAGATTCATGTGACTCCTGAAACTTTGCCATAGAAGGCAATACAGCTCCTGCCTGGTTCTCCTAGTCAGTCCTTCAGTGACCTTCATGTAAGCAACACAATTGCCCTGAGGCCGCCCTGATGTGAGGAAGACCAAACAAGCCTGTGCAGAGAGATCCTGAGATTCTGCAAAGAAAGATCGGTGTCTCACCAGTCTCCAGCTGTGCCAGCCTTCTGACATTCCAGCTGTAGCCACTGTGTGACTAACTCTGAATTAGATCTGCCTGGCCTAGCGCACCTCCCCCCCCCAAAAAAAAAAAACAAAACACCTGATTCCCAGAAACTGAAAAGTTCATCCTTCAGATTCTGTCTCTACTGAATTGACCAGTTATCCAGCTATAACTCTCACAAGGGAGATTTAACATTCTCCATTTGGATTATTTGTGAGGAACCCTGAAAGTCAGTGGCACGTGGCACGTGACTTTTAGGTATCTTATCTCTGCCATTTTAACTACCCAGCCCAGTGGTTTGCAAACTTGGGAGAGATTTATAGAGAGGGAGAAAGAGAGATTCTCAAGTTCTTCCCTAGACTTACTGAATAAAAATCTCCAGGAAACAGTGAGCCACTCACTCAACTGACCTGTTCAACTCTGTGGCATTATCCTTGAACTTTCTGTACAATTACTATAGGTATAGTCCATTTATAGAACCCAACAGATGTACACAAATTGAGAGATGGAGCCTTTGATAAAAACAAGTGAAGAGGGGCATTAATCAGATTGACCTGGTCACTAAGTAACACAAATAAGATTCATTTACCTACATTAAAGATACTTCTCTTTAAATGTTTTATTAAGTATGAAAGACAGAATAGCTCTTGAAACAGAATAACTAAATATGTTCCATCTAGAGTGACAATAATTGAAATAGTGTAGATTGCCTCAAAAAGAGACAGTGAGATTATAGAAACAGTGGATAACACTACATTTGACCCTTCTCTAGAAAAGGTTTTATGATAAATAAGAGACACAAAAATGGTTTTTTTTGGGGGGGGAATGTTATTTGGTACCAAGATAGCTTGAGGAGAGAGGGAATCTGATTATACTCACCTGTGACATCATTCATCAAAATCAATTTTAATTGGAGTAAATAATTATTAAAAAGAAAAAAGATAAGTTATGGTAAAATTAGAAAAGCAAAATGCATTTATTAAGTTTTCTGGTGAGAAAAAAGTCCTAAGTCAAAAATGTTCCTTCTAGGGTTTTGTTCCTTCTAGGAGCTCTAGAATCTGTTTTTCTTGCTTTTTTCAGCTTCTAATGTTGCCTGCTTCCCTTGGCTTGCGGCCCCATCTTCAATTCTTTTTTCTTCAAAACTAAAAGTATAGCATCTAATCAATATCTATCTATCTATCTCCTCCTTCCCCCTTCCTTCCTCTGCTTCTGTCACCACATCTCCTTCTCTGACTCTAAGCTTCCTTTTTTCTTTTCTTTCTTTTCTTTCTTTCTTTCTTTCTTTTTTTTTTTTGTTTTTTGTTTTTTGTTTTTTTGAGACAGAATCTCATAATGTCACCCTCGGTAGAGTACTGTGATGTCACAGCTCACAGCAACCTCTAACTTTTGGGCTTAAGTGATTCTTTTGCCTCAGCCCCCCAAGTAGCTGGGACTACAAGCACCCACCACAATGCCCATTTTTTTTTTTTTTTTCTTGTAGTTGTCATTGCTGTTTAGCAGGCCCGGGCCCGAACCCGCCATCCTTGGTGATGTGTCCAGCACTCTAAGCACTGAGCTGTGGATGCTGAGCCTGACTCTAAGCTTCCTAACTCCCTTTTATAAGGATGCTTGTGATTACAACTGGTACACCTGGATAATCCAGGATTATCTCCCCATCTCAAGATCAATGACATTTGGAAAGTTCTTGTTGCCTGCCATGTAGGGTGAAATATTCATAGGTTCCAGAGGTTAGGACATGAACCCTCAGTGCGGAGAGCATTATTCTACCTACCACAGTTGTTTAGAGCTGTACAGATTGGGCTTTAAAGCAGGTGACCCTGCCAAAGAGGCTCTCTGATGACTGGGAGGGACTTCAGGGTAGCCATTCTGCAATTCTCCGAGTCACTTCTTTCAATGTGCAACAGAGCTTGCCAAGCAGGTACGGTCTCATTCTGATCCAGCACTTCTTGCAGGGGTCCTCAAACTATGGCCCGCAGGCCACATGAGGCGGTGTGATTGCATTTGTTTCCATTTTGTTTTTTTACTTCAAAATAAGATATATGCAGTGTGCAGAGGAATTTGTTCATAGTTTTTTGTTTTTTTTTTTTAACTATAGTCCGGCCCTCCAACGGTCTGAGGGACAGTGAACTAGCCCCTGTTTAAAAAGTTTGAGGACCTCTGTTGCTTCCAGAAGATATCAGCTCTATTGAAGGCTCACCAGAAACTTGACACCATTATAACAAAAGCCTTCTCACAAAAGCTCTCTCAGCACTCCAATGTCATGGAAGTCTAGGACTTAATGATCAACTTTTAGTGACATTTATTTCACCTGTGAAGAAAGTAGCTGATGAAAACTCAAGGGCCTCTGCTTTCTATCAATTGTCTAACAAATAGCACAAGCAAATCTATGACAAACTGTGATGTCATAAAATGAGCCTAGGGAAGATGAGATCAATGGGCTAATGAGCCAGGCCTAATTCTAAGAGCTTTATGCATGATGCATGTTCCCTCATTTAATTTAATTTACTGACCTTTTGTCTATACTCACCCCCTTTTACAGATGAAGAAAATAAGGTACAGGAAGGTTAAAGAACAAGTCCAAATTTGCCCAGCTAGAAAGTGGTAGAGCAGAGACGTGGAAGACCATTCTGATTCCACAGCTTGTATTCTGATCCACCAAGACTTCATAAATGATAAATTCCCCCAATAAACTTGAGCCAAGAAAGCTGCAGTGTGGGAGATCCGTTTGCATGACTCACCAGGTAAATCCCCCAGGAAAGCACAGGCAGGGTTGTGAAGCCTTAGTGTAAAGCAATACTGCAGCCCTTGGCCCTGCTCTCTCGGTCTGTCTCCTCACCTGTCAGGCAGCCCTATTGGCCAAGGACTCCCACCAAGACCAGAAAGGAGGAATATGGAATGTCTTGGCTTTCATTAGGTCATGTGAGCCCTCTGAGAACTGGATTTAAGTGATATTAATTCCTTTTCCTGAAAATACACATTTATGCATATAATGCTGCAGGGATTTCTAGTCAAAAGGGTTTTTAGTAACAATACTAGCTGAGGCTCGGCACCTGTAGCTCAGCAGCTAAGGCACCAGAAACATACACCAGAGCTGGTAGATTCGAACCCAGCCTGGGCCTGCCAAACAACAAAGACAACTGTAGTCCCAGCTACTTGGGAGGCTGAGGCAAGAGCATTGCTTAAGCCCAAGAGTTTGAGGTTGCTGTGAGCTGTGATGCCACAGCACTCTACTGAGGGCAACATAGTGAGACTCTGTCACAAAAAAAAAAAAATAATAACAAATAAAATAAAATAACAATACTAGTTGAGATGGATGCACCATCACTTCTAGGATTCTTTTTTTTTTTTTTTTTCCAAAGGCTTAAAATTTATTAAATAGAACTTGGTTGTTCCCTCCAGTTTGTATTTGAACTCAGCTGACTGTCAAATCATTATTAGTAGTCTGCCCTCAGTAATCACTTTCACCACACATAGATCTCAAATCTTTGGGTAGTACTTCCCGTTTTTCTGGAAATCTCTTAAATTGCTTATAACACAAGGGCAAGGTTTTTGTTTGCTCTTACGCTACTCCATCAGAGGCAAAACCATATCTCTCAATTCTCTTGTTTAAATTATGGGTATTTGAAAACAGTGTACAAAGGAAGAACTTAATATTAGCACACAGAAAATACAGTATAATCTTTGCTGTTGCAGAAACTTTAAATTTTTTTCATTAAAAAATTTTATTTTTATTATTGTTCTAAAAGAGGCTATAAAATACCTATAAAAACATTGAAAAATCTCTTTAAAACCCTAGACTGATAATCTTCTATGATTTCCAAGTGAGAATGTTAGGTTTTACATTTAGAATATACTTAGAATTTCTGAATAATTTTAATAGAAATTTACTAGAAGAAATGAGAACATCTGACCTTAAAGATTTTCTATTTAAACCAAATTTAAGCTTTTGAAAGCTACACATTTCTTGATAAGCACAGCTCACCAAGGAACTTGATTCTGCCACTAATGATGAGGCTGACCTGCAGGGCAGAGATATATATGCTAGACCTGCTGGGCCCTTCCATACAACTGATCAAAGTGGTCTTCTCTTATTTATTCCCTTATGTTCATAATAAAAGCACAAATGGTAAAAGATGTAAATTGCACAGAAGGATCTAAAATAACAAGTAAATTTCCTTTTCTCCCATAACACAGCAAATCTGGTATGTCAAAATCCTTAAATAGTAACATGAATAAGTCAACCTTGGAGTCTCTTTATCTGAAAATAATTTCCAGTCCTCTGGAACTGTGTTGATCATCTCATATATTACCTCTGTTACAGAGGAAAGTCATCAGTCTTCTTCTTTTTAAAAAAAAAAAAAAGTAAAAAGCAACAAACATGCACACACTGCTCAGACATAGCCAAGCCCAGGCAGCACCTCAGACTCCTTTGGATCTAGCTGTGGCTCCAGAGAGAGTCCCTCGCATCACCCAGAAACACTGGCTGTAGGAGCTCAGCCGAGCCCTTCCTGAATGCCTCGGATCCTTCTCGCCAGCTGCACATCCTTTGGGAAAAGAGTAACTTGGCCAGCATGTAAGGTGAGAAGCTAAGCATCTTCCAAGAGATGAACCAGAAATGCTTCTACTGCCTCTGGTAGGGTCCCAGGGCCTGGGCTTGCCAGGACTTCACTCTGAAGTCCACACCACGAGTCAATTTACTACGTATTTCTCTTGTCAGGCAGCTGAACGGGTTTTCCTTAACAAGAGGTTTGTGCTCTTCTGAAGTGTTCTCATCTCCTTTAACCACAAGGGAGTCTCCTCTGACCATGTGGACGGGAGGAAGTGCCTAGGGAAGGGCCAGGGCCTCGGCCTTGCGTCTCAGGCCACCAGCCCCACGGCTCTGAGCGCTCAGACTTCCAGGTCCCAGGCGAGAGACTGGCGTCTGGGGGAAGCCCGGAGGGCACCGGAGGAGTCAGTGCCCGGCTAACTTCCACTTCTATGATTCTTGTCAAAAATGTATAACATGAATCTAACAATGAATGTACATCAGACAAGTCCCAAATAAGTCCCAATAAATGGCCTGTACTCTTCAAAAATGTCAAAATCGGACAAGAGTGGTGGCAGGTGCCTGTATTCCCAGCTACTGGTGAGGCGGAGGCAGGAGGATGGCTTGAGCCCAGAAGTTTGAGGTTCCGTGAGCTACGACTGAGCCGCTGCACTCCATCCCGGATAACAGAGCACAATTCTGTCTCTAAAAATAAAAAAATAAATATGTCAAGGTCATGAAAGACAAAAAAGAAAGAATGAAGAACTGTTACAGATTTACCAATTGAAGGAGACCCAAAAGACTGGAAAACTAAAGGCAACATGTAACCCTAGATTAGATCCTGCACCAGAAAAAAAAAAAAAAATGTTTCTTTTTCTCTAAAGAAAATTAGTGGGACAATTCATGAAAAGTCAAAGTCTTTAGATTAGACAATACAGAAGCAGAGAGAGAAGACAGAAAGAGATGGGGAGCAGGAACAGTTACAGAGGAAACAGTAAAATGTTCACTTGTGAAATCTGGCTGAAAAACATTCAGGAATTCTTTGTGCTATTTTTGCAACTTTTTTAATACATCTGAAATTATTTGAAAAAAAAATTAAATCTTTTCAAAGATCCTGAAGTCTAGTGCCAGGTGCTTCATTATGTAGTGAGTGAGAATTACACTTAATCTGAGCTCTGCGCTCTCTCTATATCTAGAGAAAAAGACAGAAAACAGTTCTCATGAGAAAACTGGTGAAGCAGGATGACAAACTTAAACTGGCGGTGCCCGTAGCTCAGTGGGTAGGGTGCCGGCCACATGCTGGCAGGTTCAAACCCAGCCCCAGCCAGCTAAAGTAACAATGACAACTGCAACAACAACAACAAAAAATAGCCCGGCATTGTGGTGGACACCTGTAGTCCCAGCTACATGAGAGGCTGAGGCAAGAGAATCAATCACTTAAGCCCAAGAGTTGGAGGTTGCTGTGCTGTGAGCTGTGACACTACAGCACTCTACTCAGAGCGACAGCTTAAGTCTGTGTCTCAAAAAAAAAGAAGTTCCCAAACTGTGGGGTTCAGTGCAACCCAGTGGTCAAGTGTACAGGTCACTCATCTTCAGTGCACCGTGACCTTGAGCATGTCATATAAGCTGTCTGTGCCTCGACTGACCCATCTATAAAGTTGGCATCATAGTTACCAAGGAAACCATCAACATGACATCAGGAAAGGAATTCTTAAACAAGACACAGAAGGCTACAAACCCTTGAGGGAAAGGTTAAGACATGTGACTGCATTAAAATTTTAAACTTTCTTTTTTTTTTTTTGCAGTTTTTGGCTGGGGCTGGGTTTGAACCTGCCACTTCCGGTATATGGGGCCAGCACCTACTCCTTTGAGCCACAAATGACAATAGACCACAAACATAGTAAAATGACCAACAACAGATGTAAGACCTACCACTGACACAAGATCAGTACCAGCATCCTTAAAGAATTCCTATGGATTAATAAGAGAAATACTAATGCATCTAATGGAAAAATGGGCCCGAAATTGAATAGGCAACGTTCAAACGAAGAAACCTGAATATCCTATAAAAGAAGATGCTCAATATCACTAAATATTAAAACTAAAACAACAAAGATATCTTGCAATCATCATCATAGGCAAAAATAAATAAAGTCAGAAAATAACAAAAATTGAAAGGATATTTCAAAATAGTGCTTCTTTACACATTACTGGCAGGAATATAGTTCTTTGATACTTCTTTGAAGAGTAATTTCACTGAAGTTCAAGATGTGATCTACTACAAAGTCAGCAATTCCACTCCTAAATGTGTCTCTGGGAAAGCCCTCATGTGTGTACCTAAGGAGATAAGTACTAGTATATGCTATGCAGCGCTATCTGTATGGTTTGAAAAAGAAAAAAACTGTTTCCCAGTATAGATGTGTAAACTGTGGCTGATTCATACATTGAAATACTAGCTAGCAAATAAAACAAATAAATTAGAGCAGTAGCTCTCAAGCTTTAGGGTATATCAAAATCACCAGGGCTTGGTAAAGGATAGATGTCTGGGTCCTACCAACAGAGTTGCTGATTCATTCAATTGATCTTGAGTGGGACCCCATTGGATCTTGGGGGAGACCCCAACTTTTGTGTTATAAACAAGTCTCAGATGTTACTGATGCTGCTGGTCCAGGGACCCACATTTTGATAACCAGTTAACTAGTTATATATTTCAGCATAGTTAAATCTTGAAAACCTAATAGAGCTAAAAAAAAAAAAAAAAAAGCAAAGCAAATTGTAAAAGGATACATCTAAACACATTGAACACTACTATACAGTCATTGGATATATTTTATAATAAGAGTACAATATGTGCATGGGAATGTATTGCAGGAGAATGATTACCTCTGGGGAGGAAGATTGGAGATTTCCCTATCATTTCATTCCTGAAGCAAATGGGCCAAAGCATTTACACAAGTGGTATAATTACTTAATCACTGAAGTGAGTAGAATGATATGTATTGTATTATTTATTTTACATATTTTAATGTATGTTTGAAATGTTAAAAAGAGTTTTCAAGTTTAAATAATACAGTGCATATCACATAGGGTTGTTATAAGGAATAAATGAAATAATGTGAAACTTCTGGGTAAAAATGGCATGATGAAGACAGGTCACAGAATCTCTTTCTATATATCTAACAAAAAATAAATAATAATAACAATAATAAAACCAAATTAAAAGATACTCAAAACTGGGTACTTTGGCTCAAGCCTGTAATCCTAACATTTTGAAAGATCAAAGTAGGAAGATCAACTGAGGCCAGGAGTTGGAGATCAGCCTTGGAAACAGTGAGATCCCATCTCTACAAAAAATTTAATAATTAGCCAGTGTGGTGCTGCACACCTATAGTCCCAGCAACTCAGTAAGCTAAGGCAGAAGGATTGCTTGAGCCCAGGGGTTCGAGGTTTCAGTGAACTATGATTGCACCATTGCACTCTACCTTAAGCAAGAGAGAGAACTTGTCCCAATATTTAAAAAAAAAAAAAAAAAAGGCACTCAAAATTTTTAATTAAGAGAATGAATCAATTCAACCAATGAAAGGGGTACAACTTTGTGGCACAAGCATAACAAAGGACTAGCTGAGGGTCTTAGTCAGTTCCGAATGCCATACCCTGGGTGGCTTAAAAACAAACATTTATGCCTCAAAACTCTAGATGCCGGCAAGTCCAAAATCAAGGTACCACAGGATTCAGTGTCTGGTGAGGGCCCTCTTCCTGGTTTGCAGATGGCTGCCTACTTGCAGTGTCCTCACATGGCAAGACGAAGAGGCAGGGAGAGAGAACGGGAGATGCAGAGAGAAGGAGGGAGAGGGATAGACGGGACAGAGAGAGGGAGGGCCTGGACACATGAGTGCTGTGGTCTCCTAGAAAGACACTAATCCTCTGATGGCAGCTGTACCTTGGTGACCTCATCTAAACCTAATTACCTCTCAAAGGCCCCCACCTCAAATACAATAACACTGGGGATAAGGGATTCAACATAAGAATTTGAAACTGGGTGCGTGGGGAGAAACACAAACATTCAGTCCATAGCACCAAAGAAAGAAGATTCTGGACTGAGTCAAGTGTGATTTTTGACTTACCCCACAAAAAGACACTGGGAAAGAAAGTCAACCCACAAAATCCTGGTATCTCTTACCTGTACCCTAGAGAGAGTGAACAGCTTGGGGAAAAGTGAAAGACACATCCTTGGGAGTAGAAGTCCCTATCTGCCTACAGGAGCTCTCAGCTGAGATGGGGAAAACCACACAGTTTCCATTTTCCAGGGAGGAATTACGGGAAAGATCTGAAGGCATTAGATCAAAGGCGTTAGACACACCCCTGGCTAGGTAGAGAGAATCTAGAAAAGGCTATTTATCAAGATCTCGGAAGCAAAAGCTGTGCCCAGATCCCCACCAAAGGTTGTACCCTAGGACAGCTCTCTCCTCCAACTTCAAGCAATTTTACAGTGGACAGAATAATGAATAAATGTCCAAAGATTCTGGGGAAAAGTGTACTCCAAAATTTTATCAAGCCAGGTTGGCATTCAATTATAGATACAATGGGCAGACATTAATTAGCACTGAAGATCTCCTGGAATAAAAGCCATGTGAGCCTTCCTTAAGAAAAACTTAACAGTGAAAATTAGCTTTTAAGATAAATAATTCAGGTACTAAGACACTCATGTAAAATGGTGAGTGAACATCAAATACATTTAGATGCAGAATTTAGCAGCTGTGGGAATTATTGTTCCAGAAAATAAGATAAATATTATGTAAGCCTTGAAAGCAAAATAATAACTAACTAACACAAAAATCTGAAGGTAGGAGGAAGATTAATGAAAATGCTAATTTCTGTAACTTTCAGAACAAGGAGTCAATCAATAGTCTAACATTGACAAATTGATTTTTTACAATTACCTCAATCTCTAAACGTTCTTCAAAGTCTTTTCTTTTTTACATGAATCTTTTAGAAAATAATATTGCTTATAACAAAGAAACAGCTACTTAAAATTCAACAATGCCTTCGGTGTAGAGTTGCCAGATAAAATACATGACACCCAATTAAATCAGAATTTTAGAAAAACAATAAATAACCTTTTAGTATAAATATGTCCAAAATATTGCATTGGACATATTTACATTAAAAAAAACACTCTTTGCGTAACCTGGTTTCTTGTACCCTCAATAATTAAAAAAAATCACGGTTAAAATAAAGGGAGCACAACCCTTAAAAAAAAAAAAAAACCACTCATTGCTTATCTGAAATTTTTATTTTATTTGACTTTTATTTATTAACTCTGACAACTCTTCTTTAGTGTCATTTAAGGATCTTTATTAATATTAGGTACAGTGTCCAGGATGAAAAGGGCTTTCATTTCATCCAAATTAAAAAATCATGAGACTTTGAATTGACTTGAGTTCTGAATTCTAGTTCTGACTACATTTCTTAGTAAATGTACAGCTTTGGACAAGTCACCTACCCCTGAGGTTAAGGTTCCTCACAATCTACAAAATACTCGGGTTAGTTAGTTTGTTTTTTGAGAATCTTCTTTATTACAGGAACTCCTCATGCATGATCTCATTCAATCCTCGCAACAGCCCCATAAGGAAGGTATTGTTATCGTTGTTGCCAAAACAGGTACCTGTGTCTTGATGGAAGCTCTGAGAGATCACAACTTTCTTGTTTACCACCATGTCCTTTGAAACTGGTACAACAAACTTTAGTAGATACTTGAGAAATATTAAATACAGGAAAACAAAAATTCACATGACTATTAAAGACAGAGCCAAAATTTGAACCCAAATATTTTTATTTCAAAGCTTCGCTCTTGTTTCCTAATGTTTAAATTTTTTAATTTTTATTGATGTATACCTTACATACAGCAAAATACACAATATTAAAGACACAACTTTGTGAATGTTTGCCTATGTATAGATTCCATGTAACCACTGTGGCATCAAGATATAGAACATTCCCATCTCCCCAGAAAGTTCTTTCAAATGCCTTCCCAGTCTGTGCCCCTCTTTCCCAGCGTTAGCCTCTCTTCTTATCTCTACCATCATGAGTTTAATTTGACCAAAGCCCTCACACTTAAATACTAGGTTTCTCCTCTCCAGGGTTGTATCAGATGGTACGCAAAATATTCCTAAAAGTATTTTTGCAAACCTTTAGGCTATATCTTAGTGCTGTTGACATTTAGAATAGGTCTTTATGCCAGCCCACCATCAACAACTCAAAAGTGAAATTTCAAGAGGTTATATCATGCCCTGAATTTTGTTAAATGGAAGGATTTTACCCAAGATTGCTTTCTTTTCTGATTTTCCTTATAATCTTGTCTTTAGAAGGCCCTTCTTGGGCAGCGCCTGTGGTTCAGTGGGTAGGGCACCAGCCCCATACACTGAAGGTGGCAGGTTCAAACCCGCCCCCAGCCAAACTGTAAGAACAACAACAAAAAAAATAGCCGGGTGTTGTGGCAGGTACCTGTGGTCCCAGCTACTTGGGAGGCTGAAGCAAGAGAATCGCCTAAGTCCAGGAGTTGGAGGTTGCTGTGAGCTGTGTGATGCCAGGGCACTCTACCGACAGTAATAAAGTGAGACTCTGTCTCTACAAAAAAAAAGAAGGCCTCCTTCTTTAGTCTTGTCTTTTAAAGAACCTACAAATTTCCTTTATCATAGACCCTCTTGTCCTCCCTCCCCTGAACGTTCCTGAGCCCATCGCTTACGTATTTTTTAATCACCACTTACACGACCTCAGAAGTGGCTACTTTCACCCTATACAACAGGACTAAAATAATAAGAAAAATACCAGATTAAAGAAAAACCAAATTAATAGCTAAAAATATTCCTCCACTATTGAATATGGTATGGAACTCACGCTCTTCCTTTGTTCCTTTTTTTTTTTTTTTTTTACCCCCTAACCCCCAAATTTACTGAGTGGCAAATGCAGCTCCCACAACAGAGCTTACCGTTCGAGTATAATCACTCGTTGCTCTAATTTGACTGTCTTGTCACAAGGCAAAATCCTCAGGCATTCTAGGAAACACAGTCTTTCGTTGCACTGGCTAGACATCAAGGGGTAACCCGGTTTACCCAAAATTGTAAGAACCAGCGAGCCCTCTGACAAATCAGGTAGCTTCCATTGTAGCAGACTCTCATTTTATTCATTTGTCAAACTTTGGGGTGAAGTGTTAGAGGCCATACACCAGTCAGGTGCCCTCTGACTTGGAAGAGAACTCCTTATCTCAGAGGACAGCATCACTTATTGTTGAAATAACATGTCTGTGCACCAGGCTGCACAGATTTGAGTCTGGAAATGGCACATACTCTCTGTAGGACCACAAGCAAATCACAATTATTAACTTGCCTCAGTTGACGCATCTGTATAATAGGAATATATGTGATATATATATTATAAGGATGTTGTGAGAATTAAATGAGATAATATTCACGAGGGATTCGCACATGGTAGGTACACAATAGACATCACTTATTATGTAAGGCAAACATCTAAATTGGAAGACACCAAAGTCTGAGCACTTGCCTCCATATAACAATCTCTCCCTATGGAATTAACTTGCTCCTTTATCACAAACACTCATCATACATTGTATTATTATACTTAATTTGTTTATTGCTTGTATTCCTTAAAACAGGCTATGAGCTGTCTTGAAGAAAAAGACCTTGTCCTCTTTTTTTTTCTTTTTTAACAGAGTCTCATTTTGTCACCTTTGGTAGAGTGCCATGGCATCATAGCTTGTACTCTTGGGCTAAAATCATTCTCTTGCCTCAATCTCCCAAGTAGCTAGAACTACAGGTACCCTGCCAAAACGCCCAGCTATTTTTTTAGAGACAAGGTCTTGCTCCTGTTCAGGCTGGTCTTGAACTCCCGAGCTCTAGTAATTTACTCGCCTCCACCTCCCGGAGTATTAGGATTACAGGCCCAGGCCGCCCTTATCTATCTTATTCTCCACTGTCCACAAAACCAAGCACATAGCAAATTCTCATTTTGGTTACTAAATGATTCATTTAGTAACCATTTGCTATGATTACTAGCAAATGGTTGCTAAATGTATCAATGAATACTTTCTTTAGCTTAAGTCCACTACTCAACCCCAGGGCAGTATTAAGGGACTGCCATACAACCCTAAAAGCAACATTTTGCCTTACTCTTGCTTATCTCAATAACCTAATTAGCATGTTTCCTCTTAAATTTTCAAGGTGGCTGGCACCCTTAGCCGCTGAGCTACAGGTGCCAAGCCATTTTGGCCCAAATTTGGGGGAGGAAATTAAGAATGCACATTATACATGGGTAGTACAACTGGGGGGTTGGGGGAGCTCAGCAGGCCTCCTGGGGCCACTGTACATTCCTGCCTGGACCTGGTGGGCATTCAAGGTTGCAGTCTGGGAGGATCCAGGATCCACGGGGAGCAGTCTGGAGCAGCCTCCACAAAGCACCTCCATCAGGGAAAGGCATGGTGGCAGGACTGGGGGGCGGGGGTATCACAGCTGTGCAAGGGGAGGGCTGAGTCAGCCTCAGAAGCTTCTCCCCTGCTGGCCATGTGTGTGGCCATTTCTCCGCTGTGGGCCGGACATGGCAGGGAGGAAAGGGCTCCCAAGAGAGAGGGAAGGAGCAGCTTTCACAGAGTAGGCAGCTGCAGGAGGGCAGTGTATTTACCAGGAGAGCGTTAACCCTCACCAGATGTGTCTCTCCCAAGGGTGAGCCAGCCACTTTCTCCAGGAGTATCTTCCCGAAAGTTTAGGCCAAAAACGTGGGTACGTATTCCATGGAAGTGCATTATACATGGCGAAATATGACATATCTCAGTTTGCAGTTATACACCCAAGTGTGATTACTTGCCTAATTCTATCTTCCCAGTAGACTATACTCTCAAGATAGCAGAGATAGTTCTGCATCATAGTGCCTAGCAAGTAGGTATATAACAAGTCTTAGGGCCAAGTGGTAGGTGTGTAATAAACATTCAGTGACTAAATGACTGGAGTGAGCATATGAGCAGGTATGCAAGGAACCTGGCTTCTCGTACTGTTTAAATTCCACAGCTACCATTTTTATTTAGCATACACTATTCACAAGGAGAAAAATAGACCCCGCAGGATCTGAGTATTTTCCTAACTAATAAAAGAGTACCAGATTCATATAGCTATGGCTATGATTAATAGAGTTTATTTACAATTGCTTGAGTAAATTCCATTCCCTGTGACAAACATATTCTATAGCGTAAATGAACAATACAACATTTTACATGCTTCATGGTCGACAGTTACATTCTGGGAAATTTGTTTTTGACATTGAATGAATATTCTAGGATGAAATAAATAACTCAGGGAGGACCTGTGACTATATAACCAGAAGCCTTTTGCCTCTTGTCAGTGAAACTTAAGAGTACACAGCCTATTTAAATGTAAATTTAAATAAAACATTTTCTCCACCTTTTTGTTCTCTTTGTTCTTTGTGATCAGAGGATCAAGGACTGTATACACTGTTCTCCAGTACACACATCTACAGGTATTTGTGGGGTTTTGGCTTTTGTTTTTGTATTATTTAAGACTAAATCAAAGTATTGGGGATTTAAATGTTCTATTTCCACTTTAGGGAGGAGGGAATGCTCTCTGAAAACAGGAGAGGCTCGCCTGAAGTGCTCTAGGGAGGAGCGGACCAGGCATGGGGCCCAATCTCAGCCGGGGACGCTGTTACTAGGCAACCTCTGACGTTCTCCGAGGCCGCCAGGGAGCCACTTGCCCGCCCTCATTGCCAAGGAGATCGACGCCCCCAACTCAACCCTGCCGTAAATCCGCGCGCCATTGCGACACTGCCGCGCCTGACGCTGCGTGCGCGCCCTCTGCCCCATCTCCACTCTCCGCCTGGCCGCCATTGCCTCGTGCCCGCGCCGGTCGGTTGGTGGCGCCTTTGTCCTACGGCGGGCAGGTGGGCTGACGCGGAGGCGGCAGCGGCGGGTCTGAGGCGTAGGAGCGACCGAGAGCCCGCCACGCTGGTAGCGGTGAGTGCCGGGAAGCGGTGGCCGTCCGCCGAGGCGTGGGCCTGACTAGCAGGCGGTTGAAGGGGGGGCCCTGGGCCGGACGCGGAGGCTGAGGCGGGAGGGCCCGCTCGACGCGCGGCCGCGGCCTCGGCTCCTCTGGGTGCGCGCGGGGCTGCGCATGCCCGGTGCGGGGCGCGGCCGCCTCAGGCTCCCGTTAGGCCCAAGCCCAGGCCCCGGCGCCGAGGCGGCCTGTAGTGGACTGAGGGCTGTGGCGCCACAACGCAGCCGACTGTCTGTGCACGAACCGTCGATAAGAGGCTTCGATAAGAGGCCTCTCAGTGGGGTAGGGTCGCGCACTCCGTTCTCCCTTCTCGAAACGGTGGATTCGCTCGCCTGCGGGTCCTCAACAAGTCCATGGCGCAGTCGGGATTCGAACCCGGCCCGAGACGGCCTGTCTCTGGGGACGTGCAGCGGCGTGCGGCTTCCAGAGACCTGTCCCCCGCCGCCGCTGTCTCACGGCCCCCCACCGCATCCTCGAGGCGTCTCCTTGTCTTGTGACAGACACCCCACCCATTTTATAAACCTGAACCCCAGGCCCAAAGAAAGGGGAGAGCAACTGCCCCGGAAATTAGCGGCAGAGCCGGCGTGCGAACCTGCTGGCTTTCCAGTCCCCCGAGGCTGGGCACTTTCCCCTCTCGACGACGCACAAGGGGCTTTGCTTAGGACGGCGTCCCCCGGGTTTCAGTCTCGTTGCACTTTTATGTCCGCGTACCATCTGTACTGCTATTTGCCGAATGTTAATTTTCTTTATTTAAACTCTATTTTATTCTTCTTAAATATATTTGTTTAAGGTGGAAATCTCAATCGCAAACCGGATAATGGAAAGCCAGTTATTTTCCTAATGCTTATTTAAAAAATAAATAACTGTCTACTAAAATAAACAGTGCGTCCTTGTTCCTCCTGAAATTATTCTGTGTTCCACACTTTGGGAAACGCTGCCCTCAGGAGTATGGGGTTAACTGGTCCTTCTGGCTGTCACACTCTGCACAGAATTTTTCCCCGAGGCTTGGCAGATTTTATGAAATGCCCTGGGACCTCGGGGATGATAATATCATAGGCTTTCTCGTTGTGTGTAGACTGTTCTGAACTATAGGAACAGACCATTCAAGTGCCCCTGGTGTGCCTCTTCAGTTTTTCGTATAACTTTGTGTTGTGATAACCACCTGATGGCTCATAAAAAGATGTTCCTGGAAACACTGGTGGAGCTTTTGGGGGTTTTGACAACTCTAGAGTTAATGTTTTCTGTATGAGTCAATCTGGGTGTGAAAACTAACTCCGTGTGTACTCTTGGAACCAGTAAAGCCCTGTGGATATTAGACATCACTTGGCTATTTGTTAACATCAGTTTTTTCCTATATTTCTGGTTTGCCTTTCATTGGCTCTTCTGTCACCTTCCAAGTGTTCTTTGAAACTTCTGACCCATTCTCTTAACCTAAAATTTGACAGAAACGTTGATTTGTCTCACTGGAGAGTCCATATTGCAAGGCTCAGTGAAAGGAGTTTTGCTGGGTTCAGGTTGCTCAGTGTTGGGTGCCTATGGACACCACATATTTAAAGGAAGTGTTGACTTATTTGTAAGTTAATAGTTTATTCATAACCTCTGTTTATGTGAGTGTAAGAGCAGATTTGATTTAAGTCATTGAAAGAAAACTTAGAAAAGGCAGCTTAGGCCGTTCAAGTTCCCCTAATACTCCCCAAAGGCTGTGTAAAAAAAATCCTCCTGTGTTTAAAACAATCCATATCTCTTTGGGGTTACCTTGATATGATCACAGTGTAGGATCTTTATAAAGCCAAGGTCATTTTCTTCAAATATGCAAGCAGCGGTCCCGTTTAGAGTATAATTGAGTGTTAGATTTTACCCAGGAGTCAATTCCAGAACTTCAGGAAATGGAGCCTCATCTACCAGCTCAAAAGCTAAGAATAAACATCTTTTGCAAAGACTTTAGATGTCTGATGAGGAAGGTTTGATGGTTTGAGACTTCATTTTAAATAACCATTGCAAGCAATTCATGTCTTTGGCCTGCAGATGGCAGTGCCATTATATATTAATAGTTTTTTACTACTGTGAGAATTATTGGAATTTAGTTTTGCTTTTAGGGAATGGAAAATATTAAGATGAAGTATACTATTTAATTTTTTCTTACCTTCATTTTGCCTTGTTCTCCTGTTTTTGACTCCCTACCTAAACCCACTGTTACTCTTTAGTAGTAATGGTAATGTACGGCTAGCAGCACATGTGGTAAATACTGACACATTTAACCCTGCCAAACATCCTGTGAGATAGATAAAATAGTATTATATCTTTTATGCATACATGATATAAAGAGACAGTAGCTGAAATATGCCTAAGATCACATATTTAGGAGAACATATTCAGGATGTTATTAGAGATAAAAGATCTTGTGTACTTCAACATTTCCCAAGCAAAGTTGGGCAATGTTGAAGTACAGTGGTGTCTTTACTCCAGTTGTTTCCACATACATGCTAGACATATGCAATGTAGATGTCCAGGTGGAAGATGCCATTATGCCTTTTTTCTACTATCCTCCCATGAATAATAGTAATAATAGGTAATAGTGTTGCCTAGAACTGACTACTCTTTCTACTGTGCTGTTTGCTCTCTGTGCCTTGTAGTTTATTAACAATAATCATGTGTCTTTGAGACAAGCACTTTTAAAGCTCAGTGTCAGCTTTTTTGTGCCAAAATGTTTGTCCTGTGAATGACAATATACACTAGACTATTTTGCTTAAGCTGAGTTAAACTATCTAAAAGTTCAAAGGGCGGTAGCAAACAAAATTATCTTCTTTGTTATTCTCATTAATAAGAAGTTTATAATCGAAAGGATCCAGGTAAGGCCACTGTCTGAAGCAGCAGAACATTAGGGAAATATGAAGTATGCTGATGGCTAAATATTAATAAAGATAATACCATCATGCCTGCTACTTTTTGATTGGTCGTTTTATTACCACCAGATATGAATATTTATAGGGATGGATATTTTCATTCTTTATTCTGTCGTTTTAAGAAAGAGATCATAAATCAGCTGGACCAATTTTGTTAAGAAAATAATTCCCCTCATTAGATTCTGAACTTTACCAGTGTGTCCAGCCTTTTTTTCTCTGCTGCACATTGGAAGAATAAGCATTGTCTTGTCTTGGGCTACACATTAAATAAACAAACACTAATGAAAGCTGGTTAGCAAAAAAAAAAAGGTTTGTGCATACTTTTCATGGTATCTGACACCATAGATAAACAAAAGAAAACTTGACAAAATTAGTATATGGCCTGCACACCACAGGTTGGACACCCCTGTATCAAAACATTGTTCTTGACCTATGTAAAAACCAGTCAACTTTAGTCAAGGATCAGTGTGGCTTAAGTTGCATTAGAGCAGTGGTTCTCAACCTGTGGGTTGCGACCCCTTTTTTACATTTGTAACAACACAGCAATTAGGAAGGCTCAGAACCACTGAGTGTCTTAACATCTTTAGCTCAATATAATATCTTAAGTGGGCCCTGGTTTGGACCTGGAATGGATGAATTACTGAAGATCTGGTTAATCCTGCAGCTGGTGGGCAAGATTTGGAGAATTTTGGATTATAACTTGGCTTTGAGTACATTTAATTATATAATTAGAAGATTGACATGGTAATAAGCGTGTATTTAAGGTCAGAAATAATACAAAAGTTTATTTTTAATATTTCCTCCAAAATAACATTTGATATCCAAAAGGAAAAACTAAGTAAACATGATTTTTGTACAATGTATAACTGAACCTCTTGCAGCCTTTTGGGAAACTAACCTTAAGAACAGCATTTATCAAAATCCATCCCCAAAAAAACTTTTCAGAGTCATCAGAACAGTTTCTTGGGAACACAAATTCTGGGATGCAATTTCTTAGCCCTAACACCCAACTAACCAATCTGTGCAGTTGGAGTTTATATAATCTGCCTTTCAAAAACCGCCTTGGAAGTTTGTATGCATATTACAGTTTGAGAATCCTTGATTTAGTACTTTATAAAATGAGTTTTCACTAAAAATAGAAAATTGAAGCAGATTACTAATTGGAACTGACAACTCCTAATGTAAACTGGTTGAGTTTACATTAATGAGGTAGTTTTAAGCAAGATCTTAACTATAAAATGTTTTTGGCTTTATACTTTGGGCTAGACATAGGAATAATTAGAATATCTGTGGAACTTTTACCTGGACAAAGTGTCTCATACCTGTAATCCCAGCACTTTGGGAGGCCAAGGTAGGAGGATTGCTTGTGCTCAAGAATTTGAGACCAGCCTGAGAAGCAGATCTCATCTTTACAAAAAATTTAAAAATTAGCCAGGTGTGGTGGTGTAAACACCTGTAAACCCTGGTTACTTGGGAGGGCAAACCAGGAAAACCACTTGAGCCCAAGAGTTTGAGGTTGCAGTGAGCTATGCCATTACACTCTACCTGGGCAAAAAAGGAGACTCTGTCTCAAAAAAATAATAAATAAAATAAAAAATTTGTATATAAAGAATGCCTATGGAGCTTTTAATATCTTAATTACTTCCATTCTTACCAGTAGAATGCTTTCAACTTCTTGAGAACAAAGAAGGGAGATTTATCAAGATTTTTTGGTCTCCAGATTATATTTGTTTCATTTTGCTTCTAGTGATGTGGATGTGAAATTATGTGTGGCCATTTTTCTCTTTTTGCAAAGATATGAAACAATTCCTCAAAGAAAAAGCAGGACATCTAGCCCCTACCAGCAAAACAAGTGACAGCTGTGGTTTGCAGAATTTAGAGAAAATTTTGAGTTGTCAATTTTCCCTTCATTAGGCAAAGTGGGTAACATGCTATCAAGATGTGACAAGCTCAGTAGTTTGTATTTTTCCTTCCTTTTTGTTGCTAGGTAATCGGAAGAAGCAGCTTAACTTTCAGGATACTATGTAGTATTAAAAAGATCAGATGAGGCTTGGCGCCAGTGGCTCAAGTGGCTAAGGCGCTAGCCACATACACCTGAACTGCCGGGTTCGAATCCAGCCCTGGCCTGCCAAACAACAACGATGGCTGCAACCAAAAAATGGCCAGGCATTGTGGCAGGCGCCTGTAGTCCCAGCTACTTGGGAGGCTGAGGCAGGAGAATTGCTTGAGCCCAGGAGTTGGAGGTTGCTGTGAGCTGTGATGCCATGGTACTCTACCCAGGGTGACAGCTTGAGGTTCTGTCTCAAAAAATAATAATAATAAATAAATAAATAAAAATAAAATGATCAGATGAAACTGGAGAGAGTGGTGGACTGCATGCTCCTCTGCAAAAGGGGCACTGACCCTATAATTGTATATTACCCTTATTAACAGTCTGGAAACTTGGGTTGATTATTTCTTTTCCCTTGGAGATTAGCAGAGTGATTATACTTTTTGTATTGTTTACAGGCATTGTATTTTTACAGGTTTTAGCCATTGTCATGACATTTTCTTTAGTGCAGACTTATGTTTTGGGGGTTATTTACCCTTAAACACA
The DNA here is from genome assembly GCA_963574355.1 of Loris lydekkerianus. Lineage (NCBI taxonomy): Eukaryota > Metazoa > Chordata > Mammalia > Primates > Lorisidae > Loris > Loris lydekkerianus. Next base: position 18,027 of record CAUYPK010079675.1, on the reverse strand, counting down.
GGGATTCAGGGAGATGTCTAATGGAGGACCTCAGTATATATTATGATTTATAACCTAAGGGAATGAATATATACTAGAGTAGGTAGTAGTTCTCAAATACCTGCTAAGAATTCACCTGAAAAACTTGTTAAAATACAGATTCCAGGCTCAGTTCTTAAATTCTAAAAGGTCTAGATGGGACCTGGGATTTTGATTTTTACTATTTTTTTACATAGTGCTAATGTATCTTCAGTGAGCTATGCCACATAAAGAAATGTGATGTAGGGATTGAAGGACACACATATATACATAAGTTTCAGTTTTGCAAGATAAAAAAATTGTAAGATCTCTTGCATAAGACTGAATATATTTGATACTTTTGAACTGTATATTTTAAAATGGTTAAGGTGATGGCTTGGCACCTGAAGCACAGTGGTTACGGCGGCAGCCACATACACTAAGGCTGGCAGGTTCAAACCCTGCCTGGGCCAGCTAAACAATAATGGCAACTGCAACAAAAAAAAATAGCCAGGCATTGTGGCAGGCTCCTGTAGTCCCAGCTACTTGGGAGTCTGAGGCAAGAGAATCACTAAGCTCAAGAGTTTGAGATTGCTATGAGCTGTGATGCCATGGCACTCTGTCGAGGGCGACATAAATGAAACTCTCAAAAAAAAAAAAAAAAAGTGGTTAAGATGATGAATTTTATGTGTTTTTTTCCTTCAGGCTTTTTTTTTTTATAGTGTTAAAAAAAAATGAAGAATTGGCTCGGCGTCTGTTGCTCAGTGTTTAGGCGCTGTCCACATACACCGAGGCAGGGAGATTCGAACCCAGCCCAGGCCTGCCAAACAACAATGACAACTACAACAAAAAATTAGCCAGGCATTGTGGTGGGTGCCTGTAGTCCCAGCTATTTGGGAGGCTGAGGCAAGAGAATTACTTAAGCCCAAGAGTTAGAGGTTGCTATGAGCTATGATGCCATGGCACTCTACCGAGGGCGACATAATAACTTGTCTCAAAAAACAAACAAACAAAAAAAAAAACATGAAGGGTAGTTTGTTGTCTGTATTCTTCCAGAACAATGAATTGAACTAATAGATTGATAGCTGTTAATTACTGAGTCCTCTAGCCATGGGTCCATTTTACAATATATCTCGTTATTGAAAGTAAAATCATGACCTTTTAAATATTTTTATCTCATCTGTATCTTTTAGTGTCAAACCATTGGTCCTTGACTAACATAGTGGGCAATATTTTGCTTTAGGTTTAAATACTTCTTCCTCCCTTTTTGGAATAGTAGACATACAGTAAAACGATTAGTTTGGCTTCTGAGATTTTCTTTATTCAGTTCAGTTTATCGCCTCCTAACAGGCCCTCTTGCAACTAATTTCTTCTTTTTCTGTAGTTAAGCTTTTTTTTGTAATCTGGATCTAGTCTAACTCTGTCTTCATCTGTAATTTCTCTCTTTTCTTCCTCCTGTCCCTATGTTCCCAGCACTAAACTTACTGTAGTTTTTCAGACTAGGGTCCTTCTCACCATTCCTTTACCTTTCCTAAGCTCCAGTAACTTTTCTTTCTGATAAACTTCTACTCATCCTTCAAGACCTAAATTTATGGCCTCTCTTCTTCCTCTTGCAAAAAAAAAAAAAAAGGATCTGGGTTACCTGTCCTTTTTAGGCATTTCCTGCATCCTTCCCCACCATTCTTCTCTCCCATTTGGCTCCTCTCCCCTGCAGCAAACATGCCACTTTAGATTATGTATATACATATATACACACATAAGGACACTTTTGATTACAATGTAATTATCTCTGTACATGTGCCTCTCCTCTATTAAAACAGTGAACTCCTTTAAGGCAGGGACTATAGCATCAGTTATTCTAAATGAAAACTGTGTCTTCCCACTCCCAGTTGGAGGCAGCATAGCATAATGTTTAAACATGGGTGTTAGATAGACCTGAATCTGAGTATCACCTCTGCCTCTTGATAATAATGTGGCTTCAGATTAATCATTTTCTCTAAACCTCAGATTTTCTCTTTTGCAAAACAAATCATAATAGCACTTCAAGAGTTATAAAAAGATTGAATGAAATATGCACATAATGTTCTTTTACAAGGTTGAGGACAAAGAAAGCATTCTGTAAATGTTACTGTTTCTCCAGTTCTTGTTTTGGGGAATAATATTCCAATACTGTTAAAGATAATTATTTTAATTAGAGAATTAAGGACATAATCAAATATAATGAAATGTGTAGTATTCGTAGTGAGTTTAAGGGGCTGATTTAGAAACAAAGCAAGCGTAGCATTCTTATTCCTGTAACTCATTACAATATCCCTGATGTTAACAATATATCATCAAAGTCTGTTCATAAATATAATTTAGTAAGAAGTCCTGTCATTTCCTCTCCCAGTTTAGAGGATCTAATGTGTGATATCTGTTGCCTTGTCAGTATGGTTTTCCAAGTGGCATTATCTTTTATCAGCATGTAATTCCACTTTAGTAATTCCTGATTGTTAGTTGGTTTTCAGCTAAGCCTTTTAGGGGAGTTTTATTTCATTTGTAGTCAGTTATTAAAATTGCATGGACTTCTGGATTCTTTCAAGCCAGTGGTGGTACTGTCACAAAGCATTGTGGTTCATACTGCTATCAAAAGACAAAATTACAACAAATTTAGTTTAAAGACCTTAATCACTTTTATTAGCAATTCTAGACCAATGCAATACCTCATTATATAAAATAAAATGAGTGTTCCAGTGAGTTCAGCACAGAGGGCTGGCTTTATAGACAGAAAAGGAGGCTGAGGAAACCAGAAACAAAGAAAAAGTGGGTTGGCCATTTCAGAGTTACTTTTCTTGTAAAGGGTAAGGTGGAGGGGACTTCCTTATGCCAGTTAAACCTGGCCTCTCTATCTCCTTATTTCTCAAAAAGTCAGATAAAGATCTTGGTTTTTGTCTTAGTGGTGTGGAACTTCGACATGAGTAACTCCATTTTGGTTTGGTCTTTTGGGCCTTGTTCAGAACCTTAGTCCAAACCAATAGCCTCCTATAAATTTTAACACTGTTCTTACAATTTTGAGCCCTCATTATTTACTATTGCTGTAGGTCTGTGAAGTATACAAATTGGTTTTAAGGTAAAAAGAGTTACTACATATAAAAAATAGGTAAAGCAAAGCAGTTCTTGGTACTATGAATGAAACACCCATTTTTATTTGTAACATTGTTTAAGACCATTGTGTAATCTAAAATCGTAGATTGTACTCTATCTTTCTTTGGGAGTTTTTCACCCTGTTCTTCTGTGATATAAAGTGTCTCCGCCACTAGGCCAGGCACAGTGGCTCACACCAATAATCCTAGCACTCTGGGAGGCCAAGGCAAGTGGATTGCCTGAGCTCACCAGTTCAAGACCAGCCTGAGCCAGAGCAAGACCCCATCTCTAAAAAAAATAACTGGGTGTCATAGTGAGCGCCAGTAGTCCCAGCTTCTCGGGAGACTGAGGCAAGAGAATCACTTAAGCCCAAGAGTTTGAGGTTGCTGTGAGCTATGGCACCACGGTACTCAAAGGGTGACCAAGTGAGACTCTGTCTAAAAAATAAATAAATAAATAAATAAATAAATAAATAAAATGGCTCTGCCACTTCCTGCATGTTTCCTGGATTATTTTCTGTTTTGTTTTTTTTTTCCTTTGATGTAAATGCTTTGAGTTGGTACTATTTTTCTTGTCTAAAAGTTCCTAATTGAGAAGTGTTTTTAACTTTTTCTAAAAAACCACTTAAAAATTATAGATATTCAGGCCAAGGTTAACCACCCCATGGTGATTATAATGATTTTGAATGATGTTCACATTGCTAATATAATTAAGAAGGTGTAGAAGTGCCACCAACCTGACGTGGAGAAGCTACTGAGAGAGAGACTTTTCTAGGCAGAGGAAGCACTCCCATCTCTCCTTGAGAGAGACTTCCAAGTTGCCCCTGCCCTCTTGTTGATTAACTTTTCTCCAGTTATAGTTTCCCATTTAATGTCCAAATGTCTTTCCACTTTTTCCTCTTCTTCTTTATGTTAATATCATTTCTGTTTCCTTGATGTGGCTTTTATATCCCTGTAAGGATTTAGAAAGAAAATAATCTAATTGAACTAATAACACAAAAGCCCCTTTAGCAGTCCCAATATTTGCATTATCAAAGAAAAAACTTCCTATTGACAGATTTTCAAATTCTGTGACAAAATACTAGAATGGAACAAGTTTTTCTTGATTTTTTAAATCTTTGCTCTATTATAATGAGCTCCCTGGGTTATTCAGACTTTTGGTGGCTTTTCTGTTCTTCCTGTGTTTATGAACTCACAGATTTTTCAAAAGTTTTGTATGAATGTGTTAAGATTTTCTGGGTCTGTGGGGATTGGTGGTTATGTTTTCACAACTATCACTGAAAACCCCCAACCTGAGCAATTCTATTGGATAGAAATGAGACTCTATCAATTTCCAGGTTTCATTTTTTCCGTATCTCATCCAAGGTAGAAATTTAAAAACACCCAAATAGGGGTAAATAAACACTTTGACATACCATACTAAAAGTTTGTTAACACCTAAAATTAAGAAAATGGTCTAAAAATTCTTTTTTTACAGAAGAAATGTCCCATGCCATCCAGCTATAATGGCTTTAGACTATTCAGTGCAAATAGATATAGAAGACAAATTACAATCAAAATGGTTTAAAGATACAATTGTGAATGTTCTTTAAATAATCTTTCAAGTAATTGCAAAAAGATTTCCCCAATTTCAAAGTAAAATACTTGAATCTTCATTCCAACTGGAACCAGTTTTGCCCCCATAGAAATACAATACATGACCACTTTGGTCTCCCCAGTCCTCTGTGTAGATATAGAATTGAATATAATTATACAAATTATACAGTGTAATATTTTTTCATATATGAAGGGCAAACTATGGCAATAAAAAGACCAATTAAGGAAGAACTATACATTCTGTATTGTTACCTAAATATTTGCCAGGCCTAGTTAGTGTTCAAATGCATTTTCTTTATATTCATGAGGTCATTTAATACATGGAATCCTGCTGAAGTTACAGTACTTAAAAGAAATCTTAATACACACCCATTGTATCCCAGAGACACTGAAAACTGCTTAAATGATTAGAGATATGGCTGGGTGTGTTGGCTCACAACTGTAATCCTTTCACTCTTGGAGGCCAAGGTGTATAGATTGGTTGAGCTTAGGAGTTTGAGACTAGCATGAGCAAGAAAGACCAAGACCCTCATCTCTACTAAAAATTGAAAAATAAGGCCTGTAGCTCAGCGGCTAGGGCACCAGCCACATACATAGGAGCTAGTGGGTTTGAGCCCAGCCCAGGCCTGCCAAACAACAATGACAACTACAACCAAAAATAGCCAGGCACTGTGTCAGGTGCCTGAAGTCCTAGCTACTCGGGAGGCTGAGGCAAGAGAATCACTTAAGCCCAAGAGTTTGAGGTTGCTGTGAGCTATGGCATCACGGCACTCTACCAAGGGTGACATAATGAAACTCTGTCTCAAAAAAAGAAAAGAAAGGAAAAATTAGGCATTGTGGCAGACTCCTGTAATCTCAACTATTCGGGAGGCTGAGGCAAGAGGAACTCTTGAGCCTAAGAGTTTGAGGTTCCTGTGAGCTGTGATGCAACAGCCTTCTACCCAAGGTGACAGAATGAGACTGTCTTAAAAAATAGTAATAATTTTTTTAAAAAATAGTAATAATTAAACAAAAGAAAAAAATACAAAAAATAATAATAAAAGAGATTATATTTCTCTCTAGATTATAACCCCTCTATGATAGAAAGTGGTACTACAAATAAAGTGAGCAAAGTCATTAAGTCCTTCTAAAACTGGTCTAATATTCTTCACTATTGCATGTAAAAGAATTTTATATTTCCTGTAATAGTTGTAAATTGTGAAAGTGCCACATGTATTACCAAAGCTATGGTCAGATATTACTGACTAAGGTTTATATAGGAAATATTTTCTGTTTTTTAAAAAATAAAGGGATTATATCTGGTTTAGAAGTAAATTAGGTAGGATGTGCTTCTCTGACTATTTAGATATGCTATTTTCAGTTTTGTCAAAAGTCATTCTTCTAAACATAATAGAGACTTTGGATTTAAAGTGAAATTTAAGATCATGCTCACTTAAACATGAACTAAAAAATTGGCAACATAGTAAAAATCTACACCAGACATTTAAGTTTCTTGTTACTGCAGTGATCTTTCATGTGATAGGAATCTGGTTGGAATTTGTAAAATATATGATTACTATTTTAAAACATTTTAATTATGTGAGTACTTATGTATTTTGATATCTTTAGATACACTATTAATTGCTTCACATGGAATAAGGGGAACAAAACTACTGTAGCAGAAAGCAGTTTTATTTTTCTATTTAATCTGAAGTGTGAAACTTTATGCATACATTTGTCTTTAAATCCTGTAAAAATTGTAGGGCATCATTTTTGGGTACAGATTGTTTTCGTCATATCTGGTATTTTTATTATTCATTTTAATCTTTGTAAAGCAGGTATGTTTTGTTTTTAGCAAAGCATGCTTTAACTTTACAAATTGGCTTTCCTATAAGAAGATTCCACTGTTGTTCCTTACCTAGTTGTATTGCTAACCTTCTTTAATGAACACTTAAGAGGCAGATTTTATTACCTAATGACCCTACTATACCAGATGCCAATTCTTAATTCTTAGGTATTTATCAATGAAGGTTTTAGATGTTAACAAGTCATATTCTTCATTCTAAAAAAAGTTAATTTTCTTTCCTGCATCTTACTCTGGAAGATTCTATCCAGTGGAATGCAACACCAGCCACACTAAAAGGAGGTCCTACTTCATGGAATATTGGAAGTTCGAAGACAGTCGAGTCTAGCTATTATTTCTTAGTTACATAAAATAGAATTATTTGCCTTCGCTTTCCTGTTTTCTTAAACTCTTTATCTTTTTCCATTTTCCTCCCCATAAAAAGAATCTTAACAGCTGGCTTTCCAAGAGTTTAGAAAGCATTGTTTCCCCCTTTTTGAGGGGGTATGTTAGGTTAGGGCTTGGCAGGGTGTTAAAACATATATGTAATTACTTTTACACAAATTAAGGGATAGCTAGAAAACTGAGGGACATTCCTTACCAAGCCATGACAATGTACTGCCTTAACGTAATAAAAATTGCCCAAGTGACAGTGTGTCTCTGCTGAATGAATTTTCTTACGCCATCTGGTTGTCATTGTAGTTTTTTGTTGTTGCTTTCATTTGAAATGTGCTGATGATCTTGTTTTTATTCCGTAGCATTGAACAGATGGGTTGATTATTCTTTTCAGATATTAATAAGGCAGCGGAAAGAAGAAATATGAATACGGCTCCATCAAGACCCAGCCCCACACGAAGGTAAAGTACCCTGAAGCAGTGAGTTACCTTGGGAGAGTTGGGCTTTGGGGAGTTAAGCCCAACTTCGTACATCAAGGGTCTTTTCTTCCCCCCAACAAATCAGAAACGCTCAAGCAAACAATAAGAACATGAACCTTGTGTGAAGGGCCTTGCTGCTTTTTAAAAACATACATCAGGAGATGCAGAGGAAGCTTTGTGTTTTCGGTGGCAAACCCAGCAAGTTCAGCTTGCAACGTGAGTTGCAGGCAATTGGAAGAGGATAAACCTCTGTCTGTCCCCCAGCTTACGTGTCAATGGGAGCCTCCAGAGCAGAAGGAGTGCCCCAGGGCCGTTGGTGTATGCCACGCTGCACTGTAGCGGGCAGCAGAGATTCGACTCTTCATTCCAAATGGCTGCCGGTCCAGATGTTAACCCAGGTTCACGGAAAGTGCTGCCCGAGAGATTGCTCCTGTGCCTGTGCTGCAGATCCCCTGTTTGCTCGCATGCTTGGGTTACTTGGTTGAAGGGAAATAAAAAGGGCAAAAATATTTCACCTCTCAAAAGTCTCCCTTTTTCTTAGAGGATGTCTGGAAATAGAGGGTGTTTTCCCAGTATATTCTGCGGATTCTGCCGTCCAGTATATAAATCCTGGTGTGTACCCTGGAGATATACATCTCTGAAAGAAGAGCTTTATTAGTGTTGCCATTTACACCAGAGATGAGGATATTGTATCCAAATTTTCTGGTCCCATTACAGCACAGTGGATGCAGTGTTTGCAGTTTTGTGTGGAATGCAGATAGATACAATGTATTTCATATCTGTGTCTCTTCAAGGCCCAAGTAGATTATGGATTTTGCCTTTGCCCCTAAGAAAAAAGATGCCAATTTTCCACAAAAACTATATACTTAAACTACATGCCACAGTAAACTACATTTCCTACAGTAAGCTGAACAGTGCTGCATACAGCGAATCTTGGTCTGTTCTGGTAGTTCCACAGGTCACCTAAGGATATACCCAACTAACTGAGCACTTAACACAAAACAATCATTGTCCTGCTTTTTGGCAAAACACCTGTATTTTGTTACCTTCTTATAGGAAAGAATGATTGCTGTATATTTCCAATGTATATTCCTATTTAGATATGAAAGGAGGGTATGTTCTAGCTATCCAAAATAGATTGCATATGTCTACTGTGCAAATTTCAGACAGGCCCTAGAGGCTAGATAATGCTCCTAATTTCCGTTGTATTCCCTGTCCACTCTGCTTGGAGTTGAATCCACAACTACAGCTACACCACAGCTTTTAGGTCCCTGGCCATCCATGGGTTTCAATACAGAAATGGGTGTGTACCTCGGTACTGTGCCCTCTCTTACACCATAAAGAATGCCTGTATCTTATAGGTAAATACTGTTGGTTGTTTTTGTGTGTATGTGTGAGTATCTTAAACAAATGAATCCTACAGAACTTCAACAGTTATGCTTCTATTAGGTCTGCATCTAACCGTGCCACAGATGTTGGATAATCCCGTCTGTATTGCATCCTCATTGTCCCAATGCACATGGAATACAGGTGGTTAAGAGTTTGTATCTGTGGTCAGAAATACAGAGCTCTCATTGGAGACTGTAGTTACCACATGGCTTGAAAGGAGGTGTGCTGTGTATCCATTTTCCAAAGAGCTCTGATTGTTGTGTGTCTTTGAACTAGGCGACTTACCAGAAGTGTGGAATTTGTGTAAAAGATCACTGACTCTACTACTAAAATTCTTCCCTTGTCTGTTGATATGATGTATACATAACAGTTGATTTTTGGATAATGTTGTCTCAGTGTTTCTCCAGGCAAAAAAAGAAAAGCACATGGAAGAACAATTGGTTCTGTTTCTATTATAAATTGAGGCTATCATCCTATTAATGATATTTAACCAAATGTTTTTAAGATTTCCAGTTGATGATAGATACTCAATATTGCACTGGTGTGTAATAACTAACTGCCCTGGTTAGAATCCAATATAGCCATTGCTAGAGCATTAAATTAAAAAGATTACTTTCATCCCACCTAAATTGCAACTTCATAGTTATGTCTATAATGAAAGAAATAGGTTTATACTTGTTTGCTTTTTGTCTTTTTTTATTAATAATCCCTCCACATACAAATAACATTGGAGAGGGCTTTTTAAAATGAGCTTCTTACCAGATATATAAATATGCCTTTATATGCCTTTTAAAATATCACCTTCAGGAATAAATTCTAAAATTAGGTTGTTTTTTGGTGTGCATAGGGCAGTGACTTCCTGCTTTATTTACAATCAACAGGAGGAACAGCTAGGCTAATTCAAATTTCAGTAACAGTCTTCCCCTTGGTGACATGTCCCTAACTGGGTTCCTCAGCGTATTATTTAATATAACGAAGTTCTATACAGTCATGCTTATTTGCGTCAGGGAAAGAGGACAGTCACATTTGGTGAAATCTGTTCTTGGCCCCATCTAAAACTGAGCAAAGAATCTGCTTTTTTTGCCTTAAAAACACACACACACACACACAAAAAAAACTAAAAACCAGGTAAATTAAACATTTTTTTTTTTTGAAATAGACTACTAAAATTTTGATTGTAGCCCTGATCACGCACTATCTCTTAAGATACATTACACCAGTAGGGCAGAAATAAAATGCAAAAATTAAGCAAGAAGGCAAGTGGTTAACCTAGAAGGGGTAAATCCTTTCTCCAGGGGTAAACACTGGATATCTCTTTCTTGGGTGCATGCTTCCAGTCATACCCTTTAGGTTATTTCAAATATACCAGTATATTAACAACAAACTGCCTTCATTGGCAGCAATCATCATTTTATATGCCCCCAGCCATAGGGAATGCATCCTTCACAGGGAGAAGAAGCACTGTACCTAATGGCAAATATTTCTTTAAGTTGTACCTATACTTAAGTGCTTTCTACTTATATTATAAGAATGTCTGTTTTAAGCATGTTGGCAAGACCTTCATAACACCTTGTTTTGCTGGACTTTAACCTTAAAGGTCAAAACATCTGGGTATCTTTGGGAGTTTTCACAGGATTATCACCTCTTCAAATGTTTCTGTAAAGTACAGTTCTGTTGGCTTTGCTCTCTGTTCAGTTATGTGCCTCCCTAATGATTCCAGCTGTCAGTATATAATTATGACAATATTTGCCCAGCCAAGCACAGAATTCTGCATAAGGGAGCTCTGCCCTGGATCACATTTCATCCTGAATTCTAATCATTTAACCCTCGGGCCACTTCATTGGACTCCTTTGAATACATTTCATAGTTGCCATGCAAGTTGTCTGGTATTGATAACTAGACATCGGTCCTTCTTTAAAGACTGAATCATGATTCTGGTTGTGCCTTAGATGTGTCAGTTATCATCTTCAGCTCAACACCTTGGCAATCTAGATCTTGGATCATATCATTATGCAGATGTGGCCTCCAAGTATTAGAAGTAAGACTATTTCCATATGACCTAAAGAAGAACAAACAGAATTGACTTGTCTACATCCAAAGCTCTGCAGAGGATTTTCCTTATATACTTGTGAAAGATGTTAAGCCTGATATCTCTGAAGTAATTAGGAATTGGCTTACCAGAAATAATCTGGCTGTAGATGAGTTTACAAAGTGACCTGAGATGCTTTCTGCTTGTTTGCAAAGGCCTTAATTCCTTTGATAAATCTTTGCTCTTTGGTTGTGAGAGAGCCCTACCTCTAGGTTGGTCTAATAGTTAAAAGATTCCAGATTACCGCTGCACTAACGTGAAGAGTCATCAGCCCTCAGCACTTCTACCAACAGAAAAATATTTGTGCTAAAGAAAATCATCAGCATGCTTCCTAAGGAGAAGCATGGGCACTTTAAAAAGTTGGATCTGTGAGATGTGATATCATTACACCCCATATCCTACCTGCACCTAAAGGCAAAATTCTACAAGAGTCTCTTGTCTCCATTTCTCACAGTAGCATGGAGCCATGATAGTGAAGGATCAACATCACACAGGAGCCAGCCATTTAGATAATGGTATTTGTGGACGGTATATGTGTGACAGAAGTTTGAAGAGCTGATGAAGGAGTTTTTTCAGGGTCAAAAAAAGGCTGGCCCTCCCAAGGAAAATATTCCAGTGAGCAGAAAGGAAGAAAGGAGATGCTGACCTCTTCAAAAAAGAGAGAAAAAGACCTTCTATACCTCCAATGCCAAAGAATACCATTCTGGACCTGAAGCTTCAGTCTCTTGTTGGAAATATGGTCAGAGTCTACCAAAATCTTCCATGGTGATCATCTATCAGTTCTTAACTCTATAGGCTTTCAAATGCCTACTTCTCTTCACATTCCTTTAGTTCTCAGGAAGAGAAGCATTTCTGCCAGAAGCATATCACTTACCAGCAAAACCATTGTTTTCTCCTTTATCCATCCTTTCCTTACCTCACTGAATGTTTCCTAATGGTGTGACTATATTCCTCTCAAGGCAAAGAGTGTTTGCCTTTTTTCCCCTCTGCTAAATAGATGAGAAACGTATAGCAGAATTTTAGTTGTATTTGCCACATGACTTCAGTTTTTGAACGCCACTGCTGAAATAATTTAATCACTGTTTGGTTTCTTTTTAGCCTCTGGTGATATACTACCTGAGGGTATGCTGCAGTTGATTTCCTTTAGTAAAAACCTCTGGTACCCTCGGATGATTTGGTAAACCTTATTATGCTCCAAAATCTCTTTCTAACCAACTTATCCTCTGAGGTCCAACATCTCAATGCAGACGGCTTTGTCCTCACACTCTGAATCCTGCACACTCTACGACCCTTTTGTTAGCTGGGTTCTTGTTTTGAGAAAGATGTTGGGGCCAGCAGCAAGAGCCTTTTTGTTCTGAGGAGTTCTTTCTTTGGTTCCTAAAGTGACCCTGAAGAGTTTTGTTTTGTTTTTGTCTCCAGAAGAACCGCCATCTACCATATTATTCATCTTTTAGAGGAAAAAGGCTTTGCTTTTTCATTTCAGAGAATTATCTCCTCTGTTCCTACTTCCTACACTCCTTTAATTCTTTTTCCCCTTGTGAATATCACCTCTTCTACATTTTTACCTAGAAAGCACTCGAGAGGGAATTAGTTTTGTTGCATATGGACTTTAGATTCTTTGATGGAAGGGGAGGGGCGTGCCATCTCAAACTGGAAGATTGAACCCAGAATTTGCGAATCTAGAGGTATAGTCAACTTGCAGGGATGGACTCCAGCAGGTAAGTAAGGTTTTTCAATGGATTCAAAAGAATGAGAACCAAATATGGCATTTATAATTATCTTAAGGCTAAGAATAACATGCTGTGACATGGTGTTATCTGTATCCCCACCATTTCTACCAGCCTAAGACTGTGTCTGTGGTCTGTCAGGCTCAGGATATCTCAGTGGTGATTGCCAAGAACGCTTGAAATCAGATTCCTTCTCTAATGACTACTAATTGCTCCCCAAGGCAGGTTTATCTGCCCATCATTAGTAATCTAAAAATACGTTTTGCAGTTGTTCCTTCCCATTGGATCTTGAGTGTTTGCCCACATTATGTATTACATCAGATGTTACACATTAGGGGGATGTATTATACCACTTAATAGGGAGAAGTGAAGTAAGAATCTTGGTTAATCTGCACTTTATTCTAATAAGAAAAATGTTTAGCTATTATTTAAATTCCCTGGCCTACCATATGTTCACTCCTGCAAATCAGAAGTAATAGTGAACCTTAAATTACATAACAAGAACTTTTTATAGAAATAAAATTGGCATTTAAATTTTGCTGTCCCCATGTGGATGAAGAGAAATTTTCTACTAAGCCACTGACATTATGTTGAGTGCCAAATATGTGTAATCACAGTAGATGACAAAAGTGTAAACAAAACACAATACTTGCTCTTGAGAGGCTTACAGTTCAGAGAATAATTCAGTTCATTGAATACTTACTGAACTCCTGTGCTGTGTTGTAGGGATATGCAGTCTCAAGAGAACTACTGTTTGCTAAGGAAACCATGTAAACAAATAATGATGGAACAATGTTATAAGTGTAGTAATAGAAGCATGCACAGGGACAAGATTCATTCAACATATATGGAGCATCTAGCCTGTGCCAGACATTGTTCTTATAGTGGATTTATAGTGCAGACTTAAACTGACCTACTCCTTGTCCTTGTGGAGTTTGCAATCTAATAGGGCAGACAGACATTAACCAAGTAAAATGTGTCGTGTCAATTTGTGACAAATGGCATACGTAAAAATAAAATGTTATGATTTAGGGGCAGAAGGTAAGTTTTTAATCTGACAGAGAGTAAAGGATGTTTATGTGCTGAGACCCAGAAAGCGAGTATGAGTCTGTTCCTGCTTATGTAAAGGGATCGGGAAAGACCTTAGCTAGTTATAACTCAAAGGCTAGTATGGCAAGAGAGTGGTGAACTAGAGAGACTGTACATGATGAGTTGGAGAATACAGGAGTCAAGCATTTACTAGAACCTTTCTAGATTTTTTTTTTTTTTTTTTAAATACAGAGTCTCACTCTGTCACCCTGGGTAGAGTGCCATGGCGTCATGAAAGCTCACAGTAACCTCAACTCTTGGGCTTGAGTAGTCTTCTTGCCTCAGCCTCTCAAGTAGCTGGGACTACAGGTGTGTGCCACTACACCCAGCTAGTTTTTCTATTTTTAATAGAGATAGAGTCTCGCTTCTGCTTAGGCTGATCTTGAACTCCTAAGCTCAAGCAACCCACCTACTTTGGTTTCCCAGGGTTTCCTAGGATTATAGTTGTGAATCACTGCAGCCAGCCCTACATAGAGACTTTAGATTGTATTCTAAAAACTGTGAGAAGCCAATGAAGGATTTTACATATTTAAAAGATCATTCTGGAGAAAGACTAGAAAAGAGGCAAAAGCAGAAATGAGTAGACCACTTTAGAAGGCTGTTGCTGTGGTTTAGGGGTGAGGGCAAAAGCAGAAATGAGTAGACCACTTTAGAAGGCTGTTGCTGTGGTTTAGGGGTGAGATGATTATAGGTTGGGTTTCAGTGAAGGTAAAAAAAAAAAATAGGCAGGAGTTATCAACTGAAGAGAAAGAATGAACAGAATTTGGAACTGTGGTTGGAAGGGTGGATGAGACTTTAAGGAAGAGATGACATCCAGGTTTCTGGCTTGAGCAACTGAGTAGGTGGATATGCCATTTACCAAGATGGGAAGGATTAGAGGAGGAGCATATTTGTTGGGGGAAGATCAAGAGTTCAGGGAAGGTTTTACGGAGGAGGTAATCCTTTAAGTGGGTCAGACTTAAGACATGGTTGTAAAAAGGTAAATACTAGATCAAGATGAGTAATAGAGATAGAAAGGGCTCTGAGCTACATAGGAGAGATCAACAGTTACTAAGTAGGGTAGGGAAGACATGGGACATGAAACTATTGTAAGGATTGGGTGGTACTTGGATTAATGCAGAAAAAATACTCCAACTACAGAAACCATATGAACAAAAATTGGGATACAGCATGCAAGTTAAGTCATAAGAATATAAGCTTACATTGAACTGGGAAGGTTGAATTAGGAAATGAGAGGAAAATAGTAATTAGAGAGAGGCCGAATTTGTTAGGGAGTAGTACCCAGAAGTGTGATAGCCAAGTTATGAATGGGTAACAATGGAAATACATGTTAGGATGGTTAATATTTATGTTAACTCAAGTGAGTTAATGGGGATAGGGCAAGAAGAATCAAAGTTAACGTCTAAGAATTTAAAACTTTGGTAACTAGGAAGGTAATTTATAGCAAAAATGAAAATAGGGATCGGGCTGATTGGGTTGGAATAAGAAGTTTTAATGTAGGAGATGAGTTTCCAATGGGGTGAAATGTCTCATGAAAAACATTCAGTTAGAGTAGGCCAAGTATGCCTGTGACTTTTTTTAGTATTGAGAACAAAAAAGAACCAAGTTCTTCATAAAGCCTCAGATTGAGAGAAACCAGTACTCAAGATCTCTGTAAAAAGATACAGAAACTGATTGTTCTTGATCCCTTACAGTGTGTATTGTGCCTCTCCCCCCCCCCTAATTTGGTTATGCTATTAATTTTTTTTTTTTTTAACAGGGTCTCACTATATTGCCTGGGCTAAATAAAGTATAGTAGCCTGATCATAGCTCACTGCAAACTCCTGGGCTCAGGCAGTCCTCTTACCTCTCAGCCTCCTAAGTAGCTGGGACTACAAGCCCGCATCACCACAACTGGCTAATTTTTTTTTTTTTCATTTTTGTAGAGACAGGATTGTACTATTTCCATGCTGGTCTCCAACTCCTGGACTCAAGTGATCCTCCTGCCTCAGCCTCCCAAAGTGCTAGAATTACATATGTGAGCCACTGCATCTGGCTTATGCTAGATATCTTAAGTATTAAGTTTTCTCTACTTAAGGACAGTTCCATTGATCACTTTGTAGAAGATTATGCCTTTTGCTCTTATATTCTTCTTGAATCTTACCCCTTACTGCATCCTCCCAACTTTTTCCCCTTGTAAAGTCTCTTTCAAACAAGTCTGGTGAGAGAAAATAGGGTCTAGGGGAAAGACACTTCCATTTTGAAAACATTTTGATACAGAAATGACGGTTTACTCCTGAAACCTGACACATAGCATTATCCCAGTCAAGACCTTTGCCTTTGGTCATACACTCTTTCTTTGAAGTCCTACTCTTTTGAGATTCTAGAACTTTCTAGACTATTGCCAACCAGATGAATGAACAGTCATTAAAATTGTAGTCATATTCTCACTGTTTGGCTGCCCTGTTTTAAGAAAAATTCTTGGAAGGTGAAAGCTTTCTTCTTACAAAGAACTGACAATATTGGCTGCCTTCAATTTGTCTTAGTTTCTTCTTGCTACGTCCCACAGGGATCCATATGGCTTTGGAGACAGTAGAGATTCAAGACGTGATCGATCTCCAGTTCGAGGAAGTCCAAGGAGAGAGCCTAGGGATGGCAGAAATGGCCGAGATGCCCGGGATAGCAGAGAGATTCGAGACCCCCGAGACTTGCGGGACCACAGAGACAGAGACATTCGGGATCACAGAGACAGCAGAAGTATGCGTGATGCTCGGGACATGAGGGATCTTAGAGACTTTCGTGATCTAAGAGACACTAGGGATTTTCGAGATCACCGGGACCCTATGTATGACAGATACAGAGACATGAGAGACTCCCGAGATCACACGTACAGGTACATCCACAGCCATTCTGCTTGCTTTTTTGTGAGTCTTTTGTTAATGCTATGGTGAACTAATTGACAGCGCTGTAAGGACAGTGTCTTTTTTTTCAGCCTTATATTTTCAGTGCTTAGTAAATTTTGCCAATATGTCAATGATTGATAAATTAAGATCAGTGAATGAATCTAGATCTCATGGCTTAAGAAAGGCAGTATTGTGCATATGGAAAAGAAATGGAGTACAGATTGTGTTGGCAATGCAAAAACAAGGAAGATACACAAATAGCCAAAAGATACATGGAAAAGGGCAGCCTGTGGCTCAGTGGGTAGGGAGCCGGCCCCAAATACCGAGGGTGACAAGTCAAACCCGACCCTGGCCAAACTGCAAACAAAAAATAGTCGGGTGTTATGGCGGGTACCTGTAGTCCCAGCTCCTTGGGAGGCTGAGATAAGAGAATCGCCTAAGCCCAGGAGTTGAAGGTTGCTGTGAGCTATGACGACACAGCCCTCTACTGAGGGCGATAAAGTGAGACTATGTCTCTTAAAAAAGAAAAGATAATATGAGAAGATGTTCGATGTCACTAGTCATCAGAGAAATGCAAATCAAAGCCACAGTGAGATACCATTTTACACCAACTAGGGTGACTATAGTAATTATTTTTTAAAAATTCATGAAATAACTAATGTTGGCAAGATGTGGAGGAATTGGAACCCTCATAAATTGCTGGTGGGAATGTAAAAAGGTGTAGCTATAGTAGAAAATAGTTTGACATTTCCCAAAAATGTTAAAACATAGAATTACTATATGATCTATCAATTTTACTTCCAAGTATATACCCCCAAAATTTTTTGTGTGTGTTAAATTTATTTATTTATTATTAAATCATAGCTGTGTACATTAATGCGATCATGGGGAACCATACACTTCAAAAATTTGCAAAGAGGGATTCAGATAGTTGTACATGAATGTGCATAGCAGCACTGTTCACAATAGCTAAAAGGTATGAACAGCTTAAATCTGTTTGAGGTGATGATTGCACAGAATTGTGAATGTAATACCTCTGAATTAGGTACTTAAAAATGGTTAAAATGGCAAAATATTTTACTACCGCTTTTAGAAAGCATAAGGGAGATTTGTCACAGCAGGCCATGGAATGGTTCCTCAAAACTAATTATCAATAATTTCCGCTAGTTATTTTGCATTTACTATATGCTGAGGACCATGCTAAATGCTTTTCTGTGCATCATCTCTGTTCATACCCCTCCCATCTTTTTTTTTTTTTTTTTTTTTTTTTTTTTTTATATTTTTTGGGTGGGTGTTGTTTTTAAAAATTTTTGGGCTGTGGGCATTGCCTTTGGATAAAATGTTTTGATTGCCACCCCAAAATACAATTGGTGTCCTGTTAAAAACCACCCCCACACAAAAACAGTAAAAAAAAAAAAAAAAAAAAAAAAAAAAAAATA
>CAUYPK010079673.1:0-36305 GCA_963574355.1 Loris lydekkerianus | reverse complement strand
GAGGCTGAGGCAAGAGAATCGCTTAAGCCCAAGAATTGGAGTTTGCTTTGAGCTGTTAGGCCCTGGCACTAAACCCAGGGCGACAGCTTGAGGCTCTTTCTCAAAAAAAAAAAAAAAAAAAAAAGTCTTCATTTTCAGGATGTCGGTCAGTTTCCACATAATATTGAATATTGTGCAATCAAGGGCCCTGGTGATGTGGCATTTCTTTATTTCTTTCTTTTTTTTTTTTTTTTTGAGACAGAGTCTCACTGTGTCATCCTGGCTAGAGTGCCATGGCAGCATACCTCATAGCAACTTTAAACTCTTGGACTTGAGCAATCCTCTTGCCTCAACCTCCCAAATAGCTGGGACTACAGGCATGTGCCATTATGCCTGGCTAGTTTTTTCTATTTTTAGTAGAGATGGGGTCTTGTTCTTGCTCAGGCTGGTCTCGAACTCCTGAGCCTAAGCAATCCACCTGTCTCAGACTCCCAGTGTGCTGGGATTTACTGGCGTGAGCCATGGCACGCATCCTTATGGGACATTTCTTAAAATAGCTCCACCACCCTCTGAGATTTTCTTCCATGTCACTGATCCTCATACTGTGAGTTTTATTACTGGTTCTTTCTTGATCTCATCAGAATTATCAATAGACGATTTTTGAACAGAAATCTGGATTTGTGCTCCTTCAAATGATCCTTAAATGGCATAAGAACTGAAGTACACAGGGGTATGGGCACAGGTGCCCAGCCATGCCACCTAGAATAATAATCACACTCACATGCATAGGTAATGACAACTCTAACACAACTGACATCAACTCTCACACAGAGAAGCATCTTCACAGGCGTCATCCACACTTTCATCATCTGTGTTGCAGCTCAAAGTAGAACAGGAGGTAAAAGAGGGCTCCCTCAGACTAAGGGCCATAGACATGGAGGTATCAGGGTGCCATGCCCACCAGGGATATGGAAGCTGGGTCTGTAGGGTATGGGTGCCAGGGTGAGCCACACAGAAAAGACAGAAAAGCTTCACTGTGGTTTTGGTTTGCATTTCCCTGGTTAGTGATATTGAGCATTTTTCATATGCATTTTAGCCATTTGTTTATTTCCTTTGGAGAAATGTTTATTCAACCCTTTATACATTTTTTTTTTTTTGGAGACAGAGTCTATGTTACCTCGGTAGAGTGCTGTGATATCACAGCTCACAGCAACCTCAAACTCTTGGGCTTAAATTATTCTCTTGCCTCAGGCTCCCAATTAGCTGGGAATATAGGTGCCCATCTTTTTTTTTTTGGTTGTAGTTGTCATTGTTGTTTGGCTGGCCAGGGCTGGATTTAAACCCACCAGGTCTGGTGTATATGGCTGGCGCCCTAGCTGCTGAGCTACAGGTGCCAAGCCCCTTCTACATT
This sequence comes from Loris lydekkerianus, assembly GCA_963574355.1. Taxonomy (NCBI): domain Eukaryota; kingdom Metazoa; phylum Chordata; class Mammalia; order Primates; family Lorisidae; genus Loris; species Loris lydekkerianus. Next base: position 34,915 of record CAUYPK010079673.1, on the reverse strand, counting down.
GTTAATTGAATTATTTGGTTTTTGTTATTGAGTTGTAGGAGTTCTTTATATGTTCTGGATAAGAACCTCTGATTTGATACATGGACTGCAATTATTTCTCCCGTCCCATTTTACTCTACTGATTGTTTTCCTTGCTATGCAAAAGTTTTTTTAATCTATTTTTCCTTTTGTTACCTATGCTTTTGGCATCATAGTCAAGAAATCATTGCTTATTCCAATGCAATCAAACATTCCCCTCATGTTTTCATCTAGGAATTTTATAGACTCAGGTCTTACGTTTAGAACTTTAATGAATTTTGAATTAATGTTTGAATATCATGTAAGACAAAAGTCTACCTTTATTCTTTTGCATGGATATCCACTCAAAGAGGCTATCCTTTCTCCATTATATAGTTTTGGCACCCTTGTCAAAGATCCTATAACCATATATGTGATGGTTTATTTCTGGGCTCTCTGCTGTCCATAGGTCTGTCTTTATGTCAATACCATACCACTGTGATTGCTGTAGCTTTGTAATTGGTTTCAAAATCAAAAAGTCTGGCAAGGTGCAATGGCTCATGCTTGTTATCCTAGCACTCTGGGAGGGTGAGGCGGGTGGATTGCTTGAGCTCATGAGTTCGAGACCAGCCTGAGCAAGAACAAGATTCATCTCTACTAAAAACAAAAACCTGAGGCAAGAAGACCACTTGAGCCCAAGAGTTTGAGGTCACTTGAGCTATGATGTCAGAGCACTCTACCAAGAATGACAAAGTGAGACTCTGTCGAAAGAAAGAAAGAAAGAAAGAAAGAAAGAAAGAAAGAAAGAAAGAAAGAAAGAAAGAAAGAAAGAAAGAAAGAAAGAAAGAAAGAAAATCAAAAAAGTCTGAAGCATCCAGCTTTGTTCTTTCTCAAGACTACTTTGACTATTCAGGGTCCTTTGAGATTACATATGAATTTTAGGTTCTTTTTATGTCTGCAAAAAATGATATTGGGATTTTTTTTTTTTTTTAAGACAGGGTCTCACTATGTCGCCCTCAGTAGAGTACCATGGTGTCACAGCTTACTGCAACCTCAAACTCTTAGGCTTAAGTGATTTTCTTGCCTCAGCCTCTCAAGTAGCTGGGACTACCGGTGCCCACCAGAACGTCTGGGTATTTTTTTTTTTTTTTTGCAGCTGTTGTTGCAGTTGTCATTGTTGTTTAGCTGGCCCAGGCCATGTTTGAACCCATCAGCCTTAGTGCCATGTGACTGGTGCTGTAACCACTGTGCTTTGGGTGTTGAGCTGACATTGGGATTTTGATAGGAATCACACCAAATCTATTGATCATTTTTGTGATCAACAGTATGATATGGACATTTTATTAACATTAGGTCTTCCAGTCCATCAACACTGATGTCTTTCCATTTATTTGCGCCTAGATCTTTTTTTTTTTTTTTTTATAAAACCAATTTTATTTATTTATTTTGTGGTTTTCGGCAGGGGCTGGGTTTGAACCCATCATCTCTGGCATATGGGACTGGCGCCCTATCCCTTTGAGCCACAGGTGCCAGCCCTCCGTAACAGTCTTACTACTTTATCAGCAACATGCTTATCTCCTGAGGTATTTCTAAGGCTAGGGATCCTTCTGTCCACTTTTCTGTATTTTGTTCAACTTTTGTTAAAGGACTAGGGATTTGCTCTCTCTTCTGAGATTTGGTTAAATGTTCTCATTTTAGGGTTCACTATACCTAGAGTCAGGGACATCTAGTTTTATGAGGCTCTCTCCCCTCAAAGGAGGTTGGAAAATGGGAGCCTCTGGCAGTTGTTAATATTTCTGTTGGATCCTGGTGGAGTGGTACATAGGGACTTTCACTTGGGGAGGCTTCTATGACATTTTATCTACCTGCCTACTCGCCCCATTTGTTTCTCTTCAAATCTGAAGTATTTATGAACACGCTCAAGATTATGTCAACATTTGTCTTTCCCCAATATTGCTTTTGCAGGTGGGTACCCAAATCATCCACTTCCTTCCTTGACTTCTACTTTGAAAATTTATAGCATAAAATCATGTCCCTGTCCTTGTTTGTTTGCTGCTGTTAAATATTTTGCTGGTTCTTCCTATTCTTTTTTTTTTAGTTAACATATACTTTATAACAAAATGAGGAATTTTATGTCAACACACATACATATGTAAATCTATATGAGAAATCTAAAAATGTGGAAATGTTAATATCATTAGACTATGTTCAGTGATTGCATGGTACTATGGTTTTCCTGTAACGTTATGTACATTTTAAATGGTCATAGGGAAAAAAATACATTACCTACATTTATAAGAATATTCAGTATTATGGATATATCCTCATCCCATTTAATAATACCCTTATTTATGGGTGTTAAGGTAGTTTCTAGTTCTGAATTCAAACCTTCAGAACTTGTGGGGGGAAGCTCATATCACCAGGCAATACAGTACTCCTTTCTTCGTTTTCTACACATTAAGGGGAAGAAATAACCTGTGTGTCTCATAGACCTGTTTTCCTTGCCTCAGCTGGGTTAGAACTGGTGAATTTCTCAGATTGTAGAAGACGTGGGGATTACAGGTAGAAGGTCACATTTATCAGGAAAATACTTTTGTTTAGAAGGATTCAACAGATGTGTTCACTGCCTAGTGCTCTTGGTGCTTCCTGAGGCAGGTGCTGCCTGATAATATATATATATATATATTTTGAGACAAAACCTCAAGCTGTCACCCTGGGTAGAGTGCTATGGCATCACAGCTCACAGCAACCTCCAACTCCTGGGCTCAAGCGATTCTCTTGCCTCTGCCTCCTAAGTAGCTGAGACTATAGGCACCCGCCACAATGCCCAGCTACTTTTTGGTTGTAGCTGCTGTTGTTTGGCAGCTTGGGCTGGATTTGAACCCACCAGCTCAGGTGTATGTGGCTGGCACTTTAGCCACTTGAGCCACAGGCGCCAAGCCGATAATTTTTTTTTTTTTAAGAGCAGGGTCTCAGCCTAGGAAATATAGTGAGACCATATTTCTTAAAAAAAAAAAAAAAAAAAGCCAGACATAAGGCCATATGCCTGTAGTCCTAGCTACTTGGGAGTCTGAAGCAGGAGGATCCCCTCAGGACAGGAATTTGAGATGTAGTGAACTATGATTGCACCACTGTACCCCAGCCAGGATGACAGGGCAAGATGCTAAATGAAAAAAGAGCTGGGACTACAAGTGCACACCATTGTATCTGGCTATTTCATATACAGGGTATCCATAAAGTTTGTAATTTTAAATTGCATACCAGAATGGGCACAGAATTGGGGGGCTGGCACACCTTTTGTGTGTGGGACATAATCACAAGACAAACTCTACCTAACAATAAAATAACAGAGTCTTATTTTATTGCCCTCGATAGAGTGCTATAGTGTCACAGCTCACAGCAAATTCCACTCACTGTGAGACAGAGACAGTGGGCTTAAGTGATTCTCTTGACTCAGCCTACGGAGAAGCTGGGACTACAGGTGCCCACCACAACGCCTGGCTATTTTTTTTGTTGCAGTTTGGCCGGGGCCAGGTTTGAACCTGCCACCCTTGGTACATGGAGCCGGCACCCTACTCACTGAGCCACAGGCACCGCCCACAAAATCAAATATTTTGACCTGGTTGCTTGTACCCTCACATTAACCTGAAACTTACTTAATAAAAAAAAAAAAATCGCATATTATTTTAAATTGCACATGAACTTTATGGACACCTGAATAATATTTAATAAGTACTTCTATCTGCTTGTACATCAATATATTTTATGATTGAACTGATATAGTAAAATTTGCCAGATTTATATCCTCTATCTCAAGAATTTTGAATATACTAAAAATAGAATGGAATGTGGAATCCAATTTTAAAGACATTTAGAAAAATAACAGTATCGTACATACTCAAAAATATTTATAAGTTGTTCACTTGGTGCATTTTTCAACCCAGCCACAATACTCTGTAACCGGCTTACACTTTGGGTGGCTGATGCAACAGGAGTAATGACTGCTTCTTTTTCTCGTAAATAACGCCGTCCTGTCAGTGGAGTGGAAGGTGCAAACGATCTTTTCTGTTAGAAAAGAAAAATCTTCAAGATTAAAAAAGTTATCTTCCCCCTTACGTATTTAATTCAGTATATATATCATCTTCTTTATTCATACTTGATGAATATCCACAAAATATTTAGCAATCTAACAATATCCTTATCCTTTTTTTTTTTTTTTTTTTCTTTTTGCAGTTTTTGGCCAGGGCTGGGTTTGAACCCATCACCTCTGGTATCTGGGGCCAGCACCCTACTCCTTGAGCCATAGGTGCCACCCAACATCCTTATTCTTGCATAATACTTTTTTTTTTTTTTTTTTTTGCAGTTTTTGGCCAGGGCTGGGTTTGAACCCGCCATCTCCAGCATATGGGGCTGGCACCCTACTCCTTGAGCCATAGGTGCTGCCCCGCATAATACTTTTTTAAAGCACTCTCTACCTATAATCTCATTTTATCTTCACGAAACTCATTTGAAATATATATAACATACATATTTTAATTTTACACATGAGGAAACAAGCACAGAAAACTTAAAAACCTTGTTTAACTTAACTAAGATAATGGTAGTGTTTGAACTAGAACTTAGGTTTTCTATCTACGAGACTAGTGAATTTTCCATTAGATCTCATCCTCCAACCCATTTTACATATAAATAAAAAATTAAGCTTTGGCCAATAACCATCAAATCTAGAGTTATATAGCGGAAGTTAGAGAAGGGCATATAGTTTGTACCATGGGTAGGAAGCAAACAACATTTATAAAGCAATCTACCAGAGGCTAAGTTGAAGCAAAGAAAGAATAGTAAGAAAGCAAAAATTCCTCTTTATGTCAAAAGATACATACATTTACTAATAAACCCACACACGCTAGGAAAATGTATAAAAAATATGAATAATAGTAAGAAATGAGGTATAAATACTAAATGACATAGTTTTACAAATTACCTTTTTAGGCTTTCATAGGAAATATGAATTAGTAGAAGAAACCCAAAATTTAACAGGAAAGATGCTTCCGTTGTTAGTAGAATCACATAGAAAGAGAAAAAGATCATTCAAGACTGAAGCCAGGCTGGGTTATATTACTTTTTCAAAGTGTTGTTGAAGGTTATACTCCACATTAGCCTGTGCTGTTAGCTTCCCTAAGGGGGTATCACCAGTGAACTTTTGAGGGGTTCCAATTTCTTCTTCTGCATCTGCTCCCAAAAAGATCCTTTCGTCAAAATCACCAACAGTTAAAACATACTCTTCATACTCTTTGTTCACTGCTTTGCTGCAAAGAGAATTATTTTAAGTTGCTAGAATAGTACTAAATAACACAATGAATTTATCTTGACTTGAAAATAGATCTAGAGGCCACAGCTTGGAAAAGCTGAGGACTTTCTAGGTTGTTTTTTTTTTTTTTTTAATTGAGACAGAGTCTCACTATGTCGCCCTCAGTAGAGTGCTATGGCATCACAGCTCACAGCAACCTTAAATTCCTGGGCTCAATCAATTATCTTGCCTCAGCCTCCCAAGTAGCTGGGACTACAAGCACCTGCCACAACACCGGCTATTTTCTCTTGCAGTTGTCATTGTTGTTTAGCTGGCCCAGGCCGGGTTGTAAATGGCCAGTCTTGGTGTATGTGGCTGGTGCTCTAACCACTGTGCATAGGCACTGAGCTGACTTTCTAGGTTTTATTAACTCTGCCCATCTAATAATATCAGAGGGTCCTATTTGGTTATGGAAATTCTTCACATTCATATATAGAGCAATAAATTGAAAAGTAAGTGAAAAGAGATTATATACTCAATCTGAAAACTAATTGAATCTAAGGAAAAAAAAATGATACCTGATCAATGAGGAAACAATATGGCTCTGAAATATGGGCATTCTGAATTTACTATCATGTGATCAATGAAAGAACACAAAATCAAATACGTCATCAACAGGTCTATTTACAATTTCTCAGGGGAGTAGCTGTTTTAAATGCCAATGATTTCTTAAAATATACATAAAGCCAATGTAGCTGTCAGGTAAGCGGTGGCTCATGCCTATAATCCTAGCACTTTGGGAGGCTGAGGAGGGTGGATCACTTGAGCTCAGGAGTTCAAGACTAGCCTGAACAAGAGTGAGACACCACCTCTACTAAAAATAGAAAAACTGAGGCAAGAGGATCATTTGAGCCTGAGAGTTTAAAGTTGCTGTGAGCTATGATGCCACAGCACGCTACCAAGGGCAACAAAATGAGACTTTGTCTTTAAATAAATAAAGCCAATAAGGCTTACTGAATGACAATACCCATTCAATGCCACTGAAGCAGAAGGAACTTGAGATAGGAGTTACTCTGATATAACGTTATCTTAATAAGTTTCAACAAATCATTATTGGCAGCTCATAATATGCCAGACACCATTAATGTTAGATACTTACCTATTATCAGTAAAACTAGAAAGGTCCAGGAGGCATTCTCCTTTTAAAATCTGGGAAGAAAAAATTATTTTTGGTCATCATATAATTAATCAGATTAACACTCCCCCCACCCAAACATAAAATTTATCTAAATTTTCATATTGTTAGTTATTACAACATATACATAAAACAGAATTACTAAATTATTTCAGATGAGTAAAACCTATTTAGTAAAACCAACAAATATAAGTTGGTTTTTTTTGTTTTTTGAGGAGCCAGAGTCTCACTCTGTTGCCCAGGCTGGAGTACAATGGCATAATCATATCAATGTAACTTCACACTCTTAGGCTAAAGTAAACCTCCCAACTTAGCTTCCCTAGCAGCTAGGACTATAGGCATAAGCCATCATGCCAGCTAATCTTTTTAAATTTTTGGTAGAGATGGAGTCTGCTGAGTAGGCTGGTCTCACACTCCTTGCCTTAAGTGATCCTCCTGCCTTGGCCTCACAAAGTGCTGGGATTAGAGGTGTGAGGTACTATGCCTGGCCACAGATAAAAATGTTAAAAACCAACCAAAAGGGTTCAGCGCCTGTGGCTCAAGCAGCTTAGGCGCCAGTCACATACACCTGAGCTGGCAGGTTCGAATCCAGCTTGGGCTCGCCAAACAACAATGATGGCTGCAACCAAAAAATAGCCGTGAGTTGTGGCAGATGCCTGTAATCCCAGCTACTTGGGAGGCGGAGGCAGAAGAATCGCTTGAGCCCAGGAGTTGGAGGTTGCTGTGAGCTGGCACTCTACCTCCCAGGGTGACAGCTTGAGGTTCTGTCTCAAAAAAAACAAAACAAAACAAAACAAAAAAACAAACACTTATAGTCATGTTTTGAAATTATTTTGTTATTAGCCTATGGTAGTGCTCTCCAAATTTTAGTGATATAAGAATCACTTATAGTAGACTTGGAAAGATTAAAACAAACAAAAAAGAATAACATAGGGGAAAATTCATTAAAAATGCAGACTAAAGGACCTCAGGGCCTGAACTGAGGCAGTATTTTTAATAAATTCCTTATGTGATTTTGATGAAAGCCGTCTATTATTAATCACTGGTCTTTGGAAAAGGGAAACTAACATTAATTGAATCATATGAGTCAGAGACATAAAAGATTTAAAGAGAAAACATATGTATATGATATGTATATATATATTATATATATAATATAATATATATATACATATATGTATTAATACATATATGTATTATCAATGGTGGGAAAGGAAAACTTCTGTGTTATTAATATGTTCTGTGTACCCACACAATACTTAGAATATTATACAACAGGGTTTGCAAATCCAAGTGCCTTCAGGAGTCAAGGTTCAACACATATAAATGAAGAGGGCAAGAAGCACACTTCTCATCCTAAAACAAGTGGCCATCATTTAGCCTGACACCAGTAAGCCCTGTAGAAACTCCAACCCAGTATTGCCATAGCTTCTCATATTTTTTTTCTTTTGAGACAGAATCCCAGTATGTTACCCTTGGTAGAGTGCTGTGGCATCATAGCTCACAGCAACCTCAAACTCTTGGGCTTAAGCAATTCTCTTGCCTCAGCCTCCCAACTAACAGGAACTACAGGTACCCACCACAATACCCGGCTATTTTCTGATGCAGTGTCATTATTGTTTAGCTGGCCGGGACTGGGTTGGAACCCGCCACTCTCGGTGTATATGGCTGGTGCTGTAACCACTGTGCTAAGGGCACCGAGCCATAGCTTCTGATTTTTAAAAACTTTTCATTTAGAAGTTCTTGATATTTAAATGAAAAAATTGAATAAAATAAAAATAAGTATTATATTATTTTTATAGCATACCTACCCAGGCCAAACAAAATATCTATGCCCACAGGCAAGAAGACCGACATCTAAAGTAGGATATTTCTAGAGTTAAAGGAGGTACTATAATATTAACGATTATGCCAAAACCATAACCAAACACCAGATAATCTAGGCAAACCGAGATTTATGGTCACTGTACCCAGGTAGTATGTTGCTTATGCAGAGGACATTGAACATAATCCCTGGGTTCCTTTAAAAGTTTGTTTTGCTGGACAAGATGTTTATGTTTAGTATACAGGTAAGAAACATGCATTCATTCATTCATTCATGTATTTAAAGATAAGACTAAATACAAAAGTTAGTATAAGAGAGGAAGAAACCAGCTAGGAAACACTTATGCTTAAAGAAAAATCTCACTATTTGCCAAGTGAAGGCCCACAATAATAATCTCATCCAAACCCCTCCTTTTATGAAAGAGAAATCTTAAGGCCTAACTAGACTTAACGGCTCAATAATGGGGAAATAAGAACTTGAAACCCAAAAGAACAAAATAAAGTATAAATACAGAAATAAATTACTGAGGAGAAAAAAATTCAGAAATTCAGAATGCATGCAGGTAATCTACAAGTAACTAAAAACTATCATGGATTTTCTGCTCTATTTATATGGAATTACAACTATAGTCATTATATACTAGCCTACTTTTAGTAAACAGACAGCAGTTATTCAAACTGTAGTAGTAAATTAGCTTACTCTTACTTCCTGTTTTTCATAATTCTTTATTAGGCTTACCCCACTGTTCTCATTTTTATAATCAGTGCCTCCTTTAGTTGCCACTGACAGTGTATTTTACCTGACAGTGCATATAGTTGGTGACATTCTTCAACAGCTCTCACATCACAGAAGATCACAGGGAAATTTTGCATCACAGCAGATACTGAAACCTGAAAATCTTGACCCTGAGTCCTATAATGCTAAGAACTTGCTTAAAACATTTTTTTTTTCCTTTGAGGCTATTGCTGGCCCCTAAACATCTCAATCATTTAATTACACATACAGTACCTTCTTATCAAAAAGTTTTGAAATATATGGCTTAAAGTAGTGCTCTTTTATTCCTTTTGCTTCTACTAGAAGTCCATCATGCAGTTCACACAGTACAGCAATGATGCAGGGAGGCTCTTCAGAAGCTCTAAAGTCAGCAGCATTGAAATCAGATGGTAAGCCTAGTTTGACAAGGTATGAAGAACAGGGGAAAAAAAAGAATATGGTCAACCTTTAAAACTTTTTCCAAAAATTGATAATCAGTTTTCAAAAATAAATAAAGATCTTACCTTTAAATGATGGATTTAGCAAGTCTTGTCTATTAGGGCACATAATGGCATTGGCAAAAATAAGATCCAAGCAGCACAGAAGTAAATGATAAGAGTTTACTAAATCATCCCCAATCATACGAAAATTACCTTTATAAGAAAAAAGGACACAAAGCCAGAAACCTTTCATGTGAAATAGCACCAAGTTCTCATAGTAGAAATGTAAGACCACTGAAAGCATTACCTTACCCTTAGTATAAACAAACAGTGTCCAACAGAAATTAAAGAGATCCTTTACAGTGCAAGGAATCCTCCTAAAAAGGGAAAAATATATATATTTTTGTCTGACTAGGTTGTTAAATATCATGTAAATTGAAATAATAAATATAAACAATAAATAGTAAAGTCAACTTATACATAAAATTTCATTTACAAAGTAAAGATAATCTATGATGTATGAAATGGACTTAAGCAAGTAAACTTTTCCAATCGGCATAAAATAATCAGAACACAGAAAAATAAGGAAAAGTATTACCCTCAATTTCCACATATGAATAATTGTACATGGATTTAAAAAGAAATTTAAATTCTTTGTAGATGGGTATTTCTTGCAAAAGTAGGCTTTCAAGAAAGCAAACTCTCTTAATAAGTTTGTATTTGAATCTGTATGTTGATTACATAAGGATTAAGAACTTCACCTGTGTTTCCTGCTTCGTGGTAGCTTTGGTGGTTCTTCATACGGATTTTGAAATATATCTAAAAAAATTGGCACAAATTTTTTGAAAATTACAGTAGACACTTCAAAATTTCTCTCTAGCCTTTCTATACGTTCACGGAATTCTTGTGGCAGGTTTGACATGTCCATCCATTTCTTCATTTTACTAAAAAACTGTATTAAACTAAAAAAAAGGAGAAAAAAATGCGACTTTAAAATTCATTCACATAATGGATTAAAAAGGAAACATACTATTCATTGCTAAGACTCTTTACCAAAAAATGCAAATTTAGGTTCGGCACCTGTAGCTCAGTGGCTAGGGCCCAAGCCATATACATTGGAGCTATGAGTTCAAATCCAGCCCGGGTCTGCCAAACAACAATGACAACTACAACCAAAAAATAGCCAGGCGTTGTGGCGGGCACCTGTAGTCCCAGCTACTTGGGAGGCGGAGGTAAGAGAATTGCTTAAGCCCAAGAGTCACAGGTGGCGTCATGGTATCTACTCGGCATGACAGCTTGAGACTCTGTCTCAAAAAAAAAAAAAAACTTAGGCCAAGGATAGTGGTATATGCCTGTAATCCTAGCTACTCAGGAGGCTGAGTCAGGAGGGTCACTTGAGCACAAGAATTTGAGTTAGTGGCCAGGCATGGTGGCTTATCCCTATAATCCTAGCATTCTGGGAGGCTGAGGTGGGTAGATTGCCTGAGCTCACCAGTTTGAGAATAGCCTGAGCAAAAGACAGATCCCATCTCTACTAAAAAATAGAAAAACTGAGGCATGTGGATTGTTTGAGCCCAAGTTGGAGGGTGCTGTGAGCTATGATGCCATGGCACTCTACCCAGGGTGACAAAGCGAGACTGTCTCAAAAAAAAAAAAAAAAAAAAGAATTTGAGTTAATGCACTAAATTGTTCCTGCATAGTGAGATCTCATCTCAAAAACAAAACAAAACACAAACACACATAACAACAATAAAACATACACACACACACACAGAGCCTGATTCAGATGTCTGTATGTAATAGGAAATGATGTATAGTGTTTAGTTCTGGGGAGTGAAAAAAGGAGACTTTTTTCTACTTTTACCCTTTCTGTATTATTTGACCTTAAAAAAAATCTGTTTGTGTGTGTGGTAAAATATACAAAACAAAATTTATCATTGTATGTATATATATATTTTTTGACAGAGTCTCACTTTGTCACCTTCAGTAGAGGGCAGTGGTGTCATAGCTCACAGTAACCTCAACCTCCTGAGCTCAAACAATTCTCTTGCCTCAGCTTCCTGAGTATTGGAACATACTCAGTGCCACAGAGCTAAAAATATGTACAATTGGCTCAGCGCCTATAGCTCAGCGGATAGGGCGCCAGCCACATACATTGGAGCTGGCGGGTTAGAATGAAGCCTGGGCCTGCCAAACAATGACAATTACAACAAAAAAATAGTTGGGTGTTATGGTCAGTGCCTATAGTCCCAGCTATTGGGAGATTCTCTTGGGAGGCTGAGACAAGAGAATCACTTAAGCTCAAGAGTTTGATGTTGCTGTGAGCTGTGACGCCATAGCACTCTACGGAGGGCAACATAGTCAGACTCTGTCTTAAAAAAAAAAAAAAAAAGTACAATGGGGTAGGCGTGGTGGCTCATGACTGTAATCCTTGCACTTTGGGAGGCTGAGGTGGGTGGATTGCCTGAGCTCACAGGTTCGAGATCAGCCTCAGCAAGACCTTTTCTCTAAAAATAGCCGGCCATTGTGGCAGGTGCCTATAGTCCCAGCTACTTGGGAGGCTAAGGCAAGAGAACTGCTTGAGCCCAAGAGTTTGAGGTTGCTGTGAGCTGTGACACAACAGCATTCTACCAAGGGCGACAAAGTGAGATTCTGTCTCACACAAAAAAAAAGAAAAAAAAAAAAAAAGAAAAGAAAAAAATTCTTTAACCCCAGAGGGGTGTGGTGGCTCATGCCTATAATCTAAGCACTTTGGTAGGCTGAGGTTGGAGGATTGCTTGAGGCCAGGAGTTTGAAACCAGCCTAAGTAACAGAAGGAGACCGGATCTCTACAAAAAATTAAAAAATGATCCAGGCATGGTGGCATGTACCTGCAGTCCCAGCGACTCAGGAGACTAAGGCAGGTAGATCCCTTGAGCCCAGGAGTTCAAGGCTGCTGTAAGCTAAGACTGCACTACTATACTCCAGCCTGGTTAACAGAGTGAAACCCCATTTCTCTAAAAAATAATAAAATTACCCCCATCAATCTTCATTTTATATTTTTTCATCAATTATAAAAATTAATATCTAAAGCTTTTAAAAATTACCTTGACATTACTAATTTTCTATTCATAGAACCAAAATTTTCTGATAATTTTTTTTTTAAGTGTAATATGAACTGAAATCTATTTGCTATACTTGGATAAAGCTTTAAACTTTGCTCCTTTTCCACTCTGGAAACCCACAAAAGCAAATAGACAATGATCTCAAATAGCTCTGTCCCAGAACAGAGTAATTACTCCATGTCTTTTGTTTCCTATCCAGGCAATAATTATCCAGACAATAATTCTATATGGTTTATACTAGAGCAAGTAATAGATATATTTAAGACTTTCAGAGTAGTTGTAAGGGGAAAAAAATATTAACTATACATAGAGAAATAGAACAACATCTTGACAAGATGAACAAAACTAACATCGTCAATAAGAAACAGGTGAATAACATGTGCCATCAGATGTGATATCCTAAGGACACAAAATCACTTTTATCATTTCTGTTGGGGAATGTATTGCTTCTCGGCCTTTTGGCTAAGATCAAGTGTAGTATCTGTTGGGGAATGTATAACCTGCATCTAATCGTAAGAAAGTATCAGACAAATCCAAAATGAGGTACAATTTATTAAAAAGGGGGACAAGGACCCCTTGATTGCACTAATATACACAGCTATGATTTAACAATAAAAATGAATAAATTAAAAAATAAATAAAAAGTGGAACAAGGTGGTTGTAGATTATATTCTTCAAAAATGTTAATGTCATAAAAGACAAGGAAAGGCTACAGAAATGTTCCTAATTAAAGGAAAATAAACAGATACAACAAGCAAATGCATTAATTGATCCTAGACTAGAAACTGTACTTGAAGAAAAAATATGCTATAAAGAACATTATTGAATCAACCAAAAAAAAACTGGAACAGAGATGGCAGGTTTAATAAAATTATCTCATCCGTATTAACTTTGCTGAAGTTGATAACTGCACTGTAGTTATTTAGCAAAATACACATTTAAATATTTAGGGGTAAAAGTCTACAAGTACATGCTACTTACTTTGAAATGGTTGAGGAAAAAATTTTATTTAAGAGCGAAAAATCAAAAATAAAAAAGCAAATAGGGTAAAATGGCAATAAGAGGTGATTATGGGTCAAGGGGATATCAACATTTTTTGTTCTTATTTTTTGCAACTTTTCTGTAAGCCTGAAATTATTTCCAAATTAAAAAAAAATTAATTAAAGAAAGTAAGAGTTAGCACAGAGCACTTGGGCTGAAGTCAGAATTTGAGAAAGAAAGGCAGAGGAAAAGTGTGAGAATTGGGAAAGGATACCCATGTGATAACAAACAGAATCAAATGAAGTCAAATGATGTAAAATAAAGAGAAATTCAATTCTAAAATTAAACTTAGGGCCCATAAAACAACATTAGAAAAAATCAAAGTGCTTTACCTTAATTTAGCTGAACGGAGTATTCTGGTAAGTGAAACACAGTTTCCTTCCATGATACCCTTTCCAACAGTGGGAATTATGCTTTTACGGCATGCAACATATAATGAACATGCCAACCAGTGTATAACTTCTCCCTGGCAGGCACAAAACAAACAGCAAAATAGATATGTTATTACGTTAAATGCCTAAATTCTAAAAGCAGAAGAGATTTTAGAATTATCTGGTCTCAATATTCCTTCTGTAGATAAAGGATCAGAGAAATGAAGATATTTGCCTAAGGTCACAAAGCTAAGTTAGTTGCAGTAATGGGTATAAAACTTCTTATTCTTAGTCCTGTGTTCTTATAACTATACCATGCTAAATCAGGATTAATGTAAAGATATTAGGGCTGGGTGCAATGGCTCATGCCTGTAATCTTAGTACTCTGGGAGGGCGAAGTGGGTAGATTGCCTGAGCTCACAGGTTCGAGACCAGTCTGAACCAGAGCAAGACCCTGCCTCTAATAATAGCCAGGAGTGGTGGTGAGCATCTGTAGTCCCAGCTACTTGGAAGGCTGATGCAAGAGAATGGCCTGAGCCAAAGTTTGGGGTTGCCATGAGCTATGACATCAGGGCACTCTACCGAGGGTGACAAAATGAGACTCTGTCTCCACAAAAAAATAAATAAAAATGAAAAAAAAAAAAAAACCAACAACAAAAAAACACTTGTCTGCATTACTTTCATAATTTTAAAACACCAGTCACAGCCTTGATAATGCTTAAGTTCCTTTCTACTACTTTAGTTTGTTTCTTCTTCTTCTTCTTTTTTTTCCCACAGTTTTGGCCTGGGCTGGGCTTGAATCTGCCATCCCCAGGTGTATGGAGCTGGCACTCTACTCCTTGAACCATAGGCGCCGGCCGCCCCTAGTTTGTTTCTTCTTAACTAATTTGTTAGAGAGAGGAAAGAACAGAGTAAAAAGTTGACATGAAATCACACATACAAAATTAATACTTATCTTGTGCAACAAAAAGAGACTGTCATTTTTGAAAGGTAAAAAGCTGGAGATTTATTACAAAACATGTCATCTTTAAAATACAGCCATGTGTCACTGAATGACAGAATATGTTCTAAGAAATGCGATGTTAAGCAATTTTGTTGTGCAAAAATCATAGAGTACACGTGCACAAACCTAGATAGGATAGCTTACTACACGCCAAGGCTATTTGGTATAGCCTATTGCTCCTAGGCTTCAAACCCATACAGCATGTTATTGTACTAAATACTGTAGGTTACTATCATACAATGGTAAATATTTGTGTAATGAAATATATCTAAACAAAGAAGATATAGTAGCTGGGTGTGGTGGCTCAAGCCTGTAATCCTAGTACTCTGGGAGGCCGAGGTGGGTAGATAGCCTGAGCTCAAAAAAAATAGTTGGGCATTGTGGCAGACACCTATAATCCCAGCTACTCGGGAAGCTGAGACAAGACAACTGCTTGAGTCCAAGAGTTATTATATTTTTTTTTTTGGGGAGACAGAGTCTCACTATGTCTCCCTTGGTAGAGTGCTCTGGCGTCACAGCAACCTCAAACTCTTGGGCTCAGGCAATTCTCTTGCCTCAGCCTCCCAAGTAGCTGGGACTACAGATGCCCACCACAATGCCCGGCTATTTTTGTGTTGTAGTTGTCATTGTTGTTTAGCAGGCCCACGTATGGGGTTCAAACCTGCCAGCCCCAGTGTATGTGGTTGGTGCCCTAACCACTGAGCTACAGGCACCAAGCCTGAGCCCAAGCGTTTGAGGTTCCTGTGAGCTATGACACCATGGCATCCTACCAAGGGTGACAAAGTGAGACTCTGTCTCAAAAAAAAAAAAAAGATACAGTTAAAATATGGTATTATAATTTTATGGGCCTTTGTCATACTGACTGAAACATTGTTATGTGGTGTATGACTGTAACATATATGTCTCCACCTTAGCAGATATCTCTATTTACAATGCTACAAAAAGGTGACATTTGGGAATTCAACACTTAATTTTCTGCATTGGACTTGATATCTCCCAGCTAGAATCACTTTGACTTTATTGCTGAAATACTACACCACCCTCAGTATGTGGGGCCAGTGCCCTACTCACTGAGCCATAGGCACTACCCAAGACGAACATTTTTTAAAGGCCTACTATTGAATTATTTGGGAATAGCATCCAAGTACTATAGAGCCCTTACATACAGGCAGCTAAACAAAAATGCTAGCAAGATGGGAAAATGTATAAGTACTAGAATTATTGTTTTGATTTTTTTTCCTTAAAAAGGTCAACTACAGGTGGCACCTGTGGCTCAGTGAGTAAGGTGCCGGCCCCACATACCAAGAGTGGCTGGTTCGAACCAGGCTCTGGCCAAACTGCAACAAAAAATAGCCAGGTGTTGTGGCAGGCACCTGTAGTCCCAGCTACTTGGAAGGCTGAGGCAAGAGAATTGTCTAAACCTAAGAGCTAGAGGTTACTGTGAGCTGTGATACCATGGCCCTCTACCAAAGGGCAACAAAGTGAGACTCTGTAACTAAAAAAAAAAAAAAAAGTCAACTACAGGCTGGAGTGGTGGCTCTACCCTGTAATCCTAGCACTCTGGGAGGCTGAGGTGGGTGTGTGGATTGCTTGAGCTCACCAGTTTGAGACCAGCCTGAGCAAAAGCAAGACCCCCATCTCTACTAAAAATAGAAAAAATGAGGCAAGAGGATCGCTTGAGCACAAGTTGGAGGTTGTTGTGAGCTATGATGCCACAGCACTCTACCCAGAGTGACAGCTTGAGACTGTCACAAAAACAAACAAAAACCAAAAAAGCCAACTACATTTTATTTATTCTAGTTCCTAGGGTTCGATGCTAGGCATCAGAAATAACAAAAATGATTTCCAATCCCATGGAATTCCAAGTCTAGAGCTACAAAGAAGAACAGATAACTATCATCTATAATTGGTGAGATATAAGCTATAAGAAAATTTCAAGATAAAGTATGGAAGAATAAAGTATAGTCAATAACTGATTTTGACTGGGGGTCAGCAAAGGCTTCACAGAACGAAACTTAAAATTGGTAAATGGTCCAGCCTGAATAAGAGCAAGACCCCATCTCTACTAAAAATAGAAAAAAAGCTAGCTGGGTATTGTGGCAGGGCGTCTACAGTCCCAGCCACTTGGGAGATGGAGGCAAGAAGATCCCTTGAGCCCAAGAGTTTGAGGTAGTTGTGAACTATGACAGCAGGGCACTCTACCTGAGATGACAAAGTGAGACTCTGTCTATAAAAAAAAAAAAAAAAAAAAAATTGGGTTAAGTTTGTAAGTTAGTCTAGAGAAGGGTAAAACTTTGGGGGGAGGGTTCTTAGGAAGCAGCTGATATATATGAAAACGCTTACTCGAAGTGCCTTTCACCAAAACCTGAAAAGGGCAGGGAATGAGGAAAATAAAAACTGTATAGAATAAACACTCACAAAATCTCAGTTCATAAATCAGGTGCTTTTTAAAGCAAACATTTAAGATGTCCTGATCAATTTTGCCTAACTAGAGATTTAGCTCTTTAACTTTTCCTGGAGTTGGAAAAAGTTCCCGAGGGAACCTGGAGGGCATTGGGGAAGGTTCCTAACTAGAGATTTAGCTCTTTAACTTTTCCTGGAGTTGGAAAAGGTTCCAGAGGGAATCTGGAGGGAGTTGGGGAACGACATGGAGAAGCATAGGACTGGGAACAAGCCTATTGTATTAAAAAAATCTGAAACAGGTGCCTAGTCGAGTGCCTTTACCACAGTTTGCACACAGTAAATGCTTATTCAATGAGAGGCCAAAGGAATATCAAGGATGTTAGAACTGCTTTCTCAGGCTTTTAAAAACCAATCTATCTGCTTTCAACTGAGAGGCCATTAATTCATAATCTCCCTTACTTTGTTATTCTTCCTTCAGCTTTCCAGGCATGCCATCCACAGATGCAGATCACTGTCCTTTATCCAGTCCTACCCATGAGACGTACATGGGTAGCATTTTTTCCCTCATGACACACACACAGTCTACTCCACATGTCCAACTTTACACTTCTGAACTCAGCAATTAATTATTTCACTAGCTGGTGAGTCAGTGCAGCACCCTGCTTGTGGGTTGAGCCCTCTTGGCTCATGAACACATTTGAACATCACGTAGGTGGAAGAGAAAGTACATGTAGTTACAATAAGATAGAGTTAGCCTAGGGCTAACATGATATAGCTAGTCTGCTCCGTTTAGGTCTTAAGTGACCTTTATCTCCTGTGTCCCATTTTTACTGTTTTATAAATTTAACTCTCACTCTAAAAATGTCTGTCTTAAGTAGTGTAGGTGGATTAATTTAGGAGATTAACTTTTAAACTGGAATGTTACAACAGATCACTAAATTATACTATTATTTAAAATAAAGGTTAATATAGTTTTAATTTAAACTTTTATATATAAAACTATAATTAAAAAAATGAAAAAGCAGAACATCTTAGGCTACTCTCACTGTTCTGTAGAATCATCAGCTTTCTCACAAAGTCTGTGACAAGCGCCTGGGTCCTCTTGGTCCAATAACAGAAGGATAGAATGACAGCTGAAATACATCCCATAAACATTCTGTCACTACAATCGGCTTATGCTTGTCTAGAATGACCCCGGGGAGATGGAAAACAGGTATGATGCTCAACAACACCCCACATTCACAGGGCTGTTGAGGATAAACCGGAACGGCGATGGGGAAAACCTGATAATAGTAACCGACGTGATGTCGTTCAGACCCAGACGCTGCTAGCATCACCGGGACCGCGATCTGGCAGGAGGAGGAAGGCGAGGACGAGACCGGCTTTGCGAGACCGGTTTTGATGGAGCTACCGCACAACGCTGTGCTACCGAGTGGCAGACAAGGACGCAGACAACAGACAGGTCAGTGGCTCCGGCTCCTGAGGGCGGCTCCATCACTAGCCTGCGACCTTGGACAGGTAGCGCAACCGGGGAGGGGCTCCACTTCCTGTTCCGCGGGACTGGGAGAGAACTGAGATGACTATGGTTAAGGCTCTGAGCGGCGGTGAGACTATGTTTAAAGCTCTGAGCACGCAATTCATTCTCGTTTTTTATCCTTATATTTGTTTTCGTCGATTTTAGGGTCGTATAAGTGACGTTTCTGGCACTTTGCGGGGCGGAGTCTGAGGGACCCCTGTGTGGAGCGGGACCTAGGACAAGATGTTCCTTTTCTGGGCTTCAGTTCCCTCCCCGCCCAGCACTCCCGGGCGCCCGGCGGGGCAGCGCCCCTCCTCGGTGGGGAAGCGCCCACTGCCCCGTAGGCTGCGCCAGGGGCGGGGCGGGGGTGGGGCCTGGCGAGGGTCTCTCCGGCCGCCCACCTGCCGCCGCTCACCTCTAGGCTGTAGTTGCCCCGGATGGCGGTGAAGTCGTCCAGGGCTTCGGCCGCGCTCCCTTCGTCCAGGTTCAGCTCCTGGCACAGAGCCTGCAGTGCCTCCCCGGCCGCGACCACCATCGCCGCCCCCTCGGCTTGGGGCTCGTCCTCGAACATCCCCTCTGGCCCTGCGGGCGGCGCACCGCAGCCCCCGACTTCTTTCTCCCTCCCGGGCGCTCTACCCACAACCACCCGCGCCAAAGCGCGCGAAAATCGGCCGCAGCAGAGCGCCGTCTCCTTGTCCGTCTGCCTCCGCTTTTCGCCTAAAAACAAGTCCATTTTTCCTCTGGAGCTCCCAGCCACCCCTCTTCGGAAATATGACGAGAAGGCTGACCTTGAATCCTGGAAAGTCCTGGCCTTGTCCTCGGCGGGCCTTGGGAGCGCACAGCCGGCGGGACAAATGGAAAGCGGAGGGATCCTTACCCTGCGCGCAGCTTCTGCTGGGAGTTGAAGTCCTTCCCTGGCTTCGCAGTCCTCGGCGTGGCCCCTGTCATTTGGTTAGGCTACTTGGTTTAGGCTGGGCTGGCCTGCTTATAGGAAGGTGGCCTAGTGAATCGAGCCTGCCAACCTCTGGGTCCGTAAGTTTCTAACCGCGCCAGGATGTCAAATTTAGGCTGACTGAGCTGTGCATATTGAGTTAGGGACGGAGTTGTGAACAGAAAAAGCAGACCCCTAATGGGGGAGTCTCTTAGGATTCTCCCCAAGGCAATGTTTTTCAACCTTTTTTATTTCATGGCACACTTGAAACTATGCTTAAACGCCCGTGGCACACTTAAATTATGTCGATCAAAAAAGAAAATATAGGGGGATGCAGTGGCTAACGCCTATTATAATCCTAGCACTCTTGAGAGGTGGGTGGATTGGTTTAGCTCAAGAATTGGAGACCATGGCTTGGCGGCTAGGGTGTCAGCCACATACACCGGAGCTGGCGGGTTCGAATCCAGCCCGGGCCTGCCAAACAACGATGACAACTACAACCAAAAAAAAAAAAAAAAAGTTGGAGACCAGCCTGAGGAAGAGGGAGACCATGTCTTCATTAAAAATAGAAAAATGAACTAACAACAACAACAACAACAAAAATCCTGGGTGCCTGTGGTCCCAGTTACTGGGGAGGTTGAGAAGAAGAGTTTGAGGTTGCTGTGAACTGTGATGTCATAGCACTCAGAGGACAACAAAGTGAGACCCTGTCTTAAAAAAAAAAAAAAAAAAAGAATATGCTTACTGTGCTTTGAACTTCTTTTGAAAATAATGATCTTTAAATTTTTTCGCCGCACACCTAAGATCTTAGGGCACACCAGTGTGCCGCTGCACACTACTTGAAGATCATTGCCCCAGCGTCTCAGTGCCCAGTGAGTGGTTCGCTGAATGACCAATCTGAAGGATTGGTGAGGGGAATTAAGGATTGACACTGGCCCATCTTATTTTAATCGCTGAAAGAT
Source organism: Loris lydekkerianus (assembly GCA_963574355.1). Lineage (NCBI taxonomy): Eukaryota > Metazoa > Chordata > Mammalia > Primates > Lorisidae > Loris > Loris lydekkerianus. The sequence goes on along the minus strand of CAUYPK010079673.1, from coordinate 14,087 downwards.
GCCAGCTGAGAGGACTGCAGTAAGGGGCTGCTTTCTCACTCCTTGGACTCGGAACTGTCCCAGTAAACAGTTATCAATATTTCCAGCATAAAGGAATAGGCTGAGCATTAGTCAGTCTGAAGGCAAAGTGATGTTTTAAAAAGATAAATCAGAACATGTTACTTTCTTTTCTTTTTCTTTCATTTTTTTTTTTTTTTGAGACAGTTTCACTTTGTTGCCCTCAGTAGAGTGCTGTGGTGTCACAGCTCACAGAAACCTCCAGCTCTTGGGCTTAAGCGATTCTCTTGCCTCAGCCTCCCGAGTAGCTGGGACCACAGGCGCCCACCACAACGCCCGGCTATTTTTTTGTTGCAGTCTGGCTGGGACTGGGTTTGAACCCGCCACCCTTGGTATATCAGGCTGGCATCTTACTCGCTGAGCCACAGGTGCCACCCACATGTCATTCTTTCACTTGATCCCTCTTGCCTTTAAAAATATTTATTTATGTCCAGATTCCTTTCCACACCCTACAAGCCCCTATGTGATCGGGTTCCACTTCATCTAGTTCATTTTAACACCCTTGAGGTATTAAGTTCAGGCCCACTTTGGGTTTTTTTTTTTTTTGTTTGTTTGTTTGTTTTTTTGTTTTGTTTTGTTTGGGTTTTGGCCAGAGGCGGGTTTGAACCCACCACCTCTGTTCTATGGGGCCAGCACCCTACTCCTTGAACCACAGCACCGCCCCAGACTCACTTTGTTTTGAAACTTTGAAAATGCCAAGCTGGTGCTTGCCTCAAGGCCTTTCACACATGTGGATCAAACTGCCTCAGATGGTTCTTCACCAGATCTTTGATTGTGTCCCTCACATCATTGTCAACAAAATGTCACCCCCTAGGGCCATCTCTGAGCACTGTATCTAAAATATCTTATCCCTTTCTCCAACAACCCATTTCATTGTCTCCATTGCACTTTACCACCATCTGAAATTACCTTGTTTCTTGACTGGCTCTTCCTACTAAAATGTGAATTACACGAGAATAGGGTCCTTCCTTATGTGTTTTACTATATCCCAAAGTTTATATTAGCACTTGGCACATAGTTAACACTTGGTACTCAGTGCGGCATGTTTGAAAAATTACAGAGCCCGGGCAGCGCCTGTGGCTCAGTGAGTAGGGCACCGGCACCATATGCCGAGGGTGGTGGGTTCAAACCCAGCACATGCCGAAGTGCAAGAAAAAAAATAGCTGGGCGCCCGTAGTCCCAGCTGCTCGGGAGGCTGAGGCAGGAGAATCGCGGAAGCCTGAGAGTTAGAGGTTGCTATGAGCTGTGTGACGTCATGGCACTCTACCCGAGGGCAGTACAGTGAGACTCTGTCTCTACAAAAAAAAAAAAAAGAAAGAAAGAAAGAAAAAGAAAAATTACAGAGCCCCTTGTTACTTGGATGAAGGAAGGAGTTATCAGACAATGAAAGATAGGTCAAGATAGGTTTCAAAGTGTCTCCTATGCCCCATTAAGAGCCTGGGCATTATCCTCAGGGATATGGGGAATGGAGCTTCTCTAGCTGTAGTATGACAGGCACATGGATTGTATAGGATGGAGGTTAGAGGCAGGGAGATGAGGGGCCAGTCCAGCCTGGGAGATGGAAGTCTCCATCTTAGATCTTCAAGGAGATCTGCTGCTGAAGATGGAGGAGTCCCCAATAACATAGGTGTCCATCTTGCAAGAAGGTGAAAGGAGATACTGTTAACTAGGATGGAGTAACTAGGATGTGATAGCAGTTTTGGAGCTGTTAAGTGCAGGATGCTTGCAGAAAGTTTAAATGCAAGCTGTCGGTTCCTAGAAGCCCCTTCTCTCCTGGAAATTTCTCAATCTTTTACATTCCCCACACATAGAGAGGGGTGAGACTTGGGAACTTAATGAACAGAAACTCAGAAGTTTCCCCCGAAACTCAAACTCAAATTGACCCATTCATATGGTATGTTTAATCCTGCTACTTCTCGAAAGTACAGCTGCAGTTGACTTCAGGACTATTTCATCGTTCTCCAGAGGGTGTTATCAGCACAAAAGCCTGCCCACAGAATCTCTGCCCATGAATATTTACTTAGAGGACTTGTTAGGGCATTATGAGGAGATCTTTCTCCAATGCCACAAGTCTTGTAACAGGTTAGCACCCTTCCTCCTAACTTTCTTTACTGCCAACAAAGACATATCAGGATTAGTGGAGATGAGATAGACGGATAAAGGTCCTTTTGAATGGCTCCTTAGTTTTTAGTTAACCTACTTATGCTTTTTTACAAGAACTTCCAATTCAGTAGAGTGTTCCAGAAGTGGGGTCAGCCTAGATATGATGATTTGGAAATGTCCAGGCAGTACCTGCAGCTAAGGGAGCAGGTTGATATCAGTCAGGGAATGTGTTGGCATGGGAATTGACCCAAAGGTAGAATCCTTTGGGCTACCAACATTTAGGGGGAAATGAAAAGAACTGGACAGAGGCATAAAAACAATAAGTAGTATCTCAGAAGCTGGCAAAGAACTTCATGAAGTCTAGCGCTGCAGAAAACCCAAATAGGTTAAGAAATTCACAGAAGTCCTCATATATTTTCTTTTCTTTCTTCTTCTTCTTCTTCTTCTTTTTTTTTTTGCAGTTTTTGGCCAGGGCTGGGTTTGAACCCACCACCTCTGACATACGGGGCCGGTGCCCTACCCCTTTGAGCCACAGGCACCGCCCTCTTCTTCTTCTTCTTCTTTTTTTTTTTTTACTGCAGGTGAGTTGTTACACACTCCTTAGCAGATTCTGACTTCTATGGCCATGTTCTGCTTCATCTATTATCTCTCCTTTGTTTCCAGTGATTTTTGCCAGAGCAGTTTTGTATAGCGCAATCTGAGAATAAGCCTGATTACTGTAGCTGAGGGCCTAATGGGAAGAAGGTGAGAAAGTTGAAGTAGGAAGTAAAAAAACTTCACTCCTCTACAAGTCTAGAGAAGCTGGAAAACGAAATATCATTAGTTAAGAACCTAACTCACGAGGCAGGGCGCAGTAGCTCACGCCTGTAATCCCAGCACTCTGGAAGGCTGAGGTAGGTGGATCACCTGAGTTTGGAAGTTAGAGACCAACCTGAGATGGAGCTAGACCCTGTCTCTAAGAATAGCTGGGCTTTGTGGCCAGCATCCATCATCCCAGCTACTCAGGAGGCTGAGGAAAGAGAATTCCTTGAGCCTGAGTTTGAGGTTGCTGTGAAGTATTGACCCCATGGTCCTCTACCAGGGTGACAAAGTGAGACTCTGTCTCAAAAAAAAATAAAAGAAAGAGAAAAAAAGAAAAGAAAAGAAAGGAAGGAAGGAAGGAAGAAAAAACCTTATCTCATATATTAGCCCTTAAGGAGAAGTTCTTGCTGGAAACATCAAACATATGAGATGGATGTAATACCCAAAGACAGCAACATAAAACAATCTTGGTGAGATTATCCCTCCTTGTTTATTTCCTTCCTTCCTTCTTCTTTTTGAGACAGTTTCACTTTGTTGCTCTCAGTAGAGTACCCTGGTGTCAGCTCACAGCAACCTCAAACTCTGGGCTCAAGCGATTCTCTTGCCTCAGCCTCCGGAGTAGCTGGGACTACAGGTGCCCACCACAAGGCCTGGCTATTTTTAGTAGAGTAGGGGTCTTGCTCTGGCCCAGGCTGGTCTCAAACTACTGAGCTCAGATGATCTACCCACCTCAGCCTCCCAGAGTGCAGGATTACAGGTGTGAGCCACCACACTGGGCCCTAACCTCCTTGTTTCCTTTCCTTATTTCAATGTCCTCATTCATTTAGAGAAGCCGATGTTTTCCTTCTTTTAAATAGCCCCTATAGAGGAGCAGTATATATGTTAGAAAATACAAGGAACTAGAATTAAGAGCTTAGTCTAAATCCTAGCACTGCTACTTACTAATTTTTGTGATCTCTGGCAAATTATTTAACCTCTCTGACCCTGTTTTCTCATCTGTAAAACAGCAACATAGCTAATTTGCATAATTATGAAGGGAAAAATAACATGTGAAACTTCTATACAAATAATGATTACAACTTAATATTTCTTCTATTTTCCTACTGCACCAGAACCAATTGGCTGCTTTCCGACCAATGTTAATCTGTTTAGTTTTACATCTCAATGTAACTTATTCTTAAATGCATGAACTTAAATAACTGAGATAAGGAACAGGTTCACTTAGAACAAATAGGCCAAATTTATAGAAATTAAATCATGCATCTGTATAATATATCTCTGGAGGTTACATAAGAAACTGGAAACAGGCTTGGCACCCTTAGAACAGTGGTTCCAGCACCAGCCACATACACCAAGGGTGGCCAGTTTGAACTCTGCTGGGCCAGCTAAACAACAATGGCAACTGTAACAAAATATAAACAACAATGGCAACTGTTAACAAAAAATAACCAATGGCAACTGTAACAAAAAGTAAACAACAATGGCAACTGTAACAAAAAAACAAACAACAATGGCAACTGTAACAAAAAATAACAAGGCATTGTGGCAGGCACCTGTAGTCTCAGCTGCTTGGGAGGCTGAGATAAGAGAATTGCTTAAGCCCAAGAGTTGGAGGTTCCTGTGAGCTGTGACACCACCGCACTCTACTGAGGGTAATATAGTGAGACTCTGTCTCAAAAAGAAAAGAAAAAAAGAAAGAAAGAAACTGGAAACAGTAGTTGCCTATGGCAAGAGGAATTCAATAGTTGAGAGAGAGAAATAAGGAAATTTACTTTTTACTGTTTTTTTTTTTTTTTTTGCAGTTTTTGGCCAGGGCCAGGTTTGAACCCACCACCTCCAACATATGGGGCCGCACCCTACTCCTTGAGCCACAGGTGCCGTCCCTGTGTATCTTTTTTTTTTTTTTTTTTTTGAGACAGAGCCTCGAGGTGTTGTCCTGGGTGGAGTGCCATAGCATCATAGCTCACAGCAACCTCCAACTCCTGGGCTCAAGCGATTCTCCTGCCTACGCCACCCAAGTAGCTGGGACTACTGGCACCTGCCACAATGCCCGGCTATTTTTTGGTCGTAGCCATCATTGTTTGGCGGGACCAGGCTGGATTCAAACCCACCAGCTCAGATGTACGTGGCTGGCACCTTAGCCGCTTGAGCCACATGTGCCGAGCTGCCCCAGTGTATCTTTTTGTATCTTTTGAACTTTGTGATTCCTCCAAAAACTAACTAGACAAATAAAATGTATGCTGTAGAATAAAAGAAATGGACCATCACATACGAATGGTATGGTATTTAAGATACTTTTTTTTTTTTTGAGACAGCATCTTACTTTTTCTGTCCTCCATAGAGTGCTATGGCATCATAGCTCACAGCAAGCTCAGACTCTTGGGCTCAAGTGATTCTCTCTTTCTTTTTTTTTTCTGAGACAGAGTCTAACTGTGTCACCCTCAGTAAAGTGCCTGGTGTCACAGCTCACAGCAACTTCAAATTCTTTGGCTTAAACAATTCTCTTGCCTCAGCCTCCCAAGTAGCTGGGACTACAGGTGCCACAACACCCAGCTATTTTTTTGTTGCAGTTGTCATTATTGTTTAGCTGGCCCGGGCCAGGTTTGAACCCACCAGCCTGCATGTATGTGGCTGGTGCCCTTACCCACTGAGCTATGGGCCCCACCCTCAAATGATTCTCTTGCCTCAGCCTCCCAAGTAGCTGGGACTACAAGCACCTGCCACAACGCCCGGCTCTTTTTTTAAGATATGGGGTCTCTCTGTAGCTCAGGCTCGTCCCTGTGAACTCAGGCAATCTGCCTGCCTTGGCCTCCAGAGTGCTAGGATTACAGACATGAGCCACTGTGCCCGGCCTAAGATACTTTTTTTTTTTTTTTTACTACTGTTTATATTGATAAGCTCAATTCATTAAAATTGTACCTAAGAACTTCTAAGCATTTTGTCATTTCCGAAACTTTTTCTTTGAATATTTGATTAAAAAATATTGTCTCAACTCGGCGCCTGCAGCTCAGCAGCTAGGGTGCCAGCTACATACACCAGAGCTGGCGGGTTCAAATCCAGCCCGGCCCTAAACGACAACTACAACCAAAAAATGGTTGTTGTGGTGGGCACCTATAGTCCCACCTACTTGGGAAGCAGAGACAAGAGGATCACTTAAGCCTAAGAGTTTGAGGTTGCTATGAGCTGTGATGCCACAGCACTCTACTTAGGGCAAAAAAGTGAGACTCTCTCTCTCTCTTTCTCTCTCTCTCTCTCTCTCTCTCTCTCTCTCTCTATATATATATATATATATATATATATATATATATATATATATATATATATATATATATATATTCTCTCCTCTTTCCACATTTTAATCTAATTAACTGCTGGGCATGTTTTTCCAATTTTCAGTTTCATCACCTTTCTACCCTTTTCCCAGATCCCTGCTTCCTCCTTTGAAAACATTTCCCTTTCTATATTCATTCTAGCAATTCTGTTAAAAAAAAAAAAAAAAAAAAAGGTGGTAGCAATTCCTTTTTAAAGATTCTTTGATATACATAGGAACCATTTTCTTGATTGGTTGATTTATTTAGAGACAGAGTCTCACTATGTTACCCTGGGTACAGTGCCATGCATCACAGCTCACAGCAACCTCAAGCTCTTTCTTGGGCTTAAGCGATTCTCTTGCCTCAGCCTCCCAAGTAGCTGGGACTACAGGCACCCACCACAATACCCGGCTATTTTTTTGTTTCAGTTATCGTTGTTTAGCTGGCCCAGCCGGGTTCAAACCCACCAGCCTTGGTGCATGTGGCTGCACCGTAACAACGGTTCTACAGGTGCCAAGCCTGCAGGAACCATTTTAAATCAGTGCTGTCCTCCTTGGATATGAGATGAAATGACAGAAGGCATAACTGAAGTACTTGGCAACTGGAATTCTGTTTAAGTAAGAGAAGTCATCCTATGTGCTAGGAAGGCATCACCATTTTTCAGGAAGGACAGAATCTATCCCTCCCCTACATGTTTTGTTTGCATAACAGAAGGCATTTGTTAATTATCATTTCTCCTTTTTCTTCTGTCTTGTCCTTTTCCTCTGTTGGGTTCTGAGGAGGATTTTGGAAGAGAGAGGAAAAGCAGCTGCCTAGGTTTCAGGGATGACAGAAAATTCCCACTCCTCACCTTTACCTCCAACCCCATCTTGAAATACCTTTTCTCTCAATTCTGCTCAGTTATGCCTAAAATTTCTTAATTACAGGTTTGTGCCTTGGCTTAAGAACTCTATCCTGTTGAAAAGCAAGATATTTTGGAGGTGCTGACTTCATTAAACCTTGCATTATTAATCATTTACACATAAGGGTGAATTTATTAGATTCTTTCATAAGAGGGAGACTTCGAAAACAGAGTATGGAGCCTTGTACAGTTTTATTTGCCAGGGGTGGTGCCTGAGACCTTGTCCCTTCCCCTATCTCTTCTTTTATTACATGATCATTTAATCTTTCTTTCTTTTTTTTTTTTTTTTTTTTTGAGACAGAGTCTCATGCAGTCGCCCTGGGTCGGGTGCCATGGAGTCATAGCTCACAGCAACCTCAAACTCTTGGGCTCAAGTGATTCTTTTGTCTCAGCCTCCCATGTAGCTGGAACTACAGGCACTTACCACAGTGCTAGGCTATTTTTAGTAGAGTTGGGGTCTTGCTCTTGCTCTGGCTGGTCTTGAACTCCTGGAGCTCAAGCAATCTGCCTGCTTGGGCCTCCCAGAGTGTTGGGATTACAGGTGTGAGCCACTGCTCCTGGCCCTTATTTAATCTTTCCATAAGATAAAAAAAGAATGTTTTATAAAATAGGTATCTCAGTATAAGGAGCAGAAGCAATACTTAAAGTAAAAAAAGTAAGAATCTAAAATAATAAAGACACAGATAGGCCAGAATAGATAATAATACCTCTTAATAGTATGTGATGAAAATAAAACCAAAATAACATTGTTATATTGAACTTTTATTTCAATATATTTTAATAACAGTAATGTCCAGAATTTTTGTTTTAGATATTTTACAAATTCCATAAAAACATAAACCTATCTTTGAGGGAGATCATTATATAAAAATAATGGAGCTATCTGGATTAAATAGACTTGCTAATGTAATCACTGTCAAGTACTTCTTCAATCCCTCCCAACTACTAAGGTAGTTCAATGAAGAATACTCCTCTGTGTCTTAATGGATGATCTCTATGAATTTTAACCCAATAAAGCACAAATAAAATAGAATAAGCATCGTTGTGCTGGCTACTTCCATGGTGGTATCACTCAGAAAATAACAACCCACCTAGGAGGGAAGGAACTCTGGCATGAATATGAGCAAAGAGAAAAGATTCATTCAAACTCTTATATGGCACTGAAAATTTAAACTGTATTCTACTAAACCTAGTCCCTGAAAGCATAAACCCCTTGAGTTTTTGGATTTGAAAAAATTAAATTCATCCATTCATTTATTTTTAAACATAGAGATGTAAAGACAAGTGTGTTCCAGTCACCAGAGGTCTGTTTTCTGCTATGAGACAGGGATAGTTCATGAGATCAGACCAAGGACTGAAAGAATGTTCTTCGAGAATAATTGCCACTTTTTACTCTTACTCTACTTCCTCTGTGGTATAGGCTGCACATCCTTCCTATCCTATTAAGAAATAAAGTAAGGTACACTAACATTTGGGGAAGAAGTGTCAACCTTTGTATTTGATAAATTATTTGAGTATCTCTTTATAACATTTTTCTTACACGAGTTTGGAGCTTGAGTTCAGCGACTAAGATTAATTGTAGAGTACATCTGTGGTTATTAACAATTGCAGAAAGAACAGATTGGAGAACAGCAGAGCAGATGAGTCAAGGATGTGGGCTTCAGAGCCAGACTACTTGGGTCTGAGTCCTGGCCTTGCTAGTTACTAGTTGTGCAACCTTGGACAAGTTACTTTCATACTTGGTTCCACATCTTCCCCACCTATGAAATGGAAATGGTTACAAGGATTAAAAGATGGTAATTATACTATGCATAATGTACTTAGGTCAGAGTTTGGCTCATTGTAAACACTTAGTAAACATTATTTGTTTTCATTGAGTTATCCACAAAATGGATTAATTCAAAAGTAGGGAGTAGAGGTGGCTGCATACAATGAGACCAAGGCAGCACAGCAAGGCAAACACATAGCTCAAATGTGTTGTGTTGAAGGTCAGCATCTGGTATCACTCTCACAGTGTACTCATAGCTCTGCTTGAGGGTGAAGATTTAATCCATCAGGCAACTGGGAGCTGCATTTTAGCTCAAAACTCCTGTTAGCCCCAGATACAAAGACCTCTCTTAGAGAGTAGTCATCTTGAAGCCACAGTTGGCATATGGTATCCCTCAAAACAAACCCAACTCACTATAAATCATGGATAAATTTGTTCCTAAAGATGTCTTGGCAGAGGGATGGAGGGCAGGGATGAAAGGAGTAGGATTGCGTGAATAAGGATTCATATTGCTCACTGTACAACAAAAACTCAATGGAATTCACCATTGGATATTTCTGTTCTTTATCACCAGTCGTCCTAGTTCCTTTCTCTTTCCCCACCTCCAAGAGGCCTCGCCATTTCAGAGCTAGTTGAGCTCTGGCTCTCTGCGAATGTTCCTCAACTAAACAAGAGCCTGAGCATTAGACTGCCAGTGATCAAATTTCTATCTTTCTCCCCTTCCACATGGGAATTTTCTGCTTGTAAGAAAATTTTCTCCATCTAAGCTTAAAGCAGATAGTGGGTATTCAACAAATAATAATTCTTGTCCAAGAGCCATTTGAGGATCTGAAAATAGTTGTAGGAGGGAGAAATAGGAAAATGGGGTGGGGAGAGAGGGGAGAAAGACAGAAAAATGTGCATATAATGGGATAGACTTAGTGTTATATCACTTCAGAAATTTTTTTCTTGCTTGAAGGTTTGTTTATTAAAAAAACCTTTAAGGGGGTGGCACCAGTAGCTCAGTGGGTAGGGCACCAGCCACATACACCAAGGCTGGCGGGTTCAAATCCAGCCCAGACCAGCTAACAGTAACAATGACAGCTGCAACAGAAAAATAGCCAGGCATTGTGGCGGGCGCCTGTAGTCTCAGCTACTTGGGAGGCTGAGGCAAGAGAATCGCTCAAGCCCAAGAGTTTAAGGTTGCTGTGAGCTGTGATGCCACAGCACTCTACTGAGGGTGACATAATGAGTCTCTGTCTCAAAAAACAAACAAACAAAAAACCTTTAAGGGAAAGGGAAAGGAGAAAGAAAGGCCAGAAAGGATTTCATAAAAGTACATCATTAAAAATAAAAGTGTAGGGCGGCACCTGTGGCTCAAAGGTGGCAAGTTCAAACCCAGCCTTGGCCAAAACTGCAAAAAATAAATAAATAAATAAATAAATAAATAAAAATGGGAAGAATGGATTGTTATTTTAATCTTTTTTTTTTTTTTGAGACAGAGTCTTACTATGTCACCCTCAGTAGAGTGCTGTGGCGTTACAGCTCACAGCAACCTCCAACTCTTGGGCTTAAGCAATTATCTTGCCTCAGTCTCCCAAGTAGTTGGGACTACCGGTACCTGCCACAACAGCTATTTTTTTGTTGTTGTTGTTGCAGTTGTTATTGTTGTTTAGCTGGCCTAGGCTAGGTTTGAACCCACCAGCCTCGGTATATGTGGCTGGCGCTGTAACCAGTGCACTACTGGCGCCAAGCCAGTTACTTTATTCTTAGGATTATTGATAATTAAGGAGCCTGGGCATTGACAAAAGAGCAAATAATACTTACACTAACATTAACATTTATTTAGTATCTCTTTTGAAGCTGTCCTTGAACTGTTATTATAACTGGAAGTTTCTGTATCATCTGGCATGCCTAAAAAACTCAGTAGATTTTCCACTGTATCTGCAAATTAAAACTAAGGGCTGCCCTCCCCCCACAAAAAACATGTTGCAAGTTATTAAACGGGTGGAAGTAGCTTCAAGCTGGCAATGTTTTAAGTCTAATAAAAAGAAATGGGTCATTAGTCACTTCTGTGGTTTCTAAAAGTATTAGCTTTTACCTGACTTGCTTGCCTTGCACTTCTAGGTAGGGAGACAGCCCACGAGCTTCCTCAACCAGGAAACCCTCTGCTCGGGTTCTGGTTCAGCCTTCACCTTCTGGACTTGGAACAGAGCCTGGGTGGCGATGACGCGCAGAGAGGGCTCAGGATCCTGCAGAAGACCTGTCAGATCTAGTGGCAGGAACAGCAGGTTAGAGGTGAAAGCCCCTGAGGTCTACAGGAATGAACATCGCTCTACACACCAAGAAACTCATACGCCCACAGCAACTGAGATAAAGGATGAACTTTTTCTAAGCTTCTGTCTAAAAGTCTATCTGTGAATCAATTCTAGTTCTGACCTACAAGATTTACGGGTTTCTGACCAGTCAAATATTTCTTTGCAATAATCACATTCTAAGAAGTCTACTTAAAGTCAAATTATCTGTATCTGCCAAGCCATGTATGTTAATCTCTAAGTTCCTGTGTTAGTCCTAGAGATAACTCTTAAATCATTATTCCCTTTTAATTTTTCAAAAACTTTTTTATTTTTGAGTTTTCTTACTGCCAAAGAAATACACATTCATTATGTAGAAAATTTAGACAATACATGCAAGCATGAGAAGAAAATCAAAGTTGCCCACAGTTCTGCTATCTAGAAATAACCATTGTTATTTTGAGTGTTTATCTTTCTGGTCTCTTAATGAATTGACTTACATATGTATGTTTTGTTTTTTTTTTTTTGTCCAAATGAAACCATATGACATAATAATTGCTTTATTTTATTTATTTTTTGAAACAGAGTCTCACTTTTTCACCCTTGGTAGAGTGCCGTAGAGTCACAGCTCACAGCAATCGCAAACTCTTGGGCTCAAAAAACTTTCAGTTAGAAGAATAATTGGGCAGTGCCTATGGCTTAGTGGGTAGGGCACCAGCCCCATATATGGAGTGTGGTGGGTTCAAACCAAGAGATCCTCTGCCTCAGTTTTTCATTTTTAGTACAGACAGGGTCTCACTCTTGCTCAGGCTGGTTTTGAACTCATGAGCTTAAGTAATCTGCTGGCCTTGGCCTTCCAGAGTGCTAGGATTACAGGTGTGAGCCAATTTAAAAATTCTTGAATACTCAGGGATCTAAAGGTAGACCTGCTGTTTGATCCTGTAATTCCTCTACTAGGTGTATATCCAGAAGACCAAAAATCACTTTATAACAAAGATATTTGCACCACATTGTTCATTGAAGCTCAATTCATAATAGTCAAGTCGTGTAAGAAGCCCAAGTGCCCATCAACCTATGAATGAATTAATAAATTGTGGTATATGTATACTGTGGAATATTATGCAGCCTTAAAAAAAATGGAGACTTTACCTCTTTTATGTTTATATGGATGGAGCTGGAACATAGCCTACCTAGTAAAGTATCTCAAGAATGGAGGAAAAAGTAAAAAATAAATAAATAAATAAATAAAAATTCTTATAGGCTAGGCACTATGGCTCACCCCTATAATACCAGCACTCTAGGAGGCAGAGGTAGGAGGATCGCTTCAGCTCAGGAGTTTGAGACCAGCCTGAGCAAGAATGAGAATTCGTCTTTACTAAATAGAGAAAAATTGGGGGAGCGTTGTGGTGGGTGCCTATAGTCAGTTCCAGCTGTTTGGGAGACTGAGGCAGGAGGATCACTTGAACCTAGGAATCTGAGATTGCTGTGAGTTAGGCTGATGCCGTGGCACTCTAGCCTCAGCAACAGAGTGAGGCTTAGTCTCAAAAATGAGTAAATAGGCTCAGCATCTGTAGTTCAGTGGTTAGGGCACCAGTCACATTCAATGGGTGTAGGATAATATTTAAAAATAAACATATCCTACATCAAGCACACAAAGTGAATTCACTGTGAGTTTAAAATGACTTGTTTTTCTTCCAGAGGCTTAGGAAGTCTGGACCCCCCTGGGTTACTCACAGAGATAGGCTTTTTTGGAAAATTCCTTAGGCCTATTCTCTAAGGCGGTACTTCCCGTTAAGCCTGAGATCAACACACCCCATTTAGCTAACCCAAGGGGAGACCTACCACACAGGTACAGCCCCTCCTGCAGAAACCAGCTCCCTTCGGATGGCTAAGTGGGGCATCAGCCTTGGTCAAAAGCCTCCTGCCCCATCCTAAAGACCCAACTTTCAACGCTGATAACCAAGCACATCCTCCTTTGGGGGCAAGTCTACAGGCAAAAAAATAAGAAATCAATTCTGATATTTCCTCTCAAATCATGTTTGTCTAAAGGTATTAAATACTCAAAGAAATGAACGGGGTATGGCTCACACCTATAATCCCAGCACTCCAGGAGGCCAAGGCAGGTGGATCGCCTGAGCTCAGAAGTTTCAGACCAGCCTGAGCAAGAGCAAGACCCTGTCTCTACTAAAAGTAGAAAAACTACCGGGGTGTTGTAGTGGGCGCCTGTAGTCCCAGCTACTACGAGGGCTGAGAAAAGAGGATAGCTCAAGCCCAAGAGTTGGAGGTTGCTGTGAGCTATGATGCCAGAGCACTCTACCCAGGGTAACAGAGTAAGACTCTATCTCAAAAAAAATTAAGAAATAAAATTGTGTATGTTGGAGAGGTCGGTATGAAGGGGACAGAACACAATGTTCCTTATCACTTATTTAACAATCAGAATGAAATTTCATTCACCCCGGAGCAATATACTTGAATATTGATACATCCTATAAAAAAGTGTGCTAAAATAACCAAGCTGATTCTATTGAACTTTCTGCACCTGGCCATTTTTCTAAATCTCTTTCTCCTATTTACTGTTTTTTTTGTTTTTTTGTTTTTTTAATCTCACTCTTCAATATTTAAAGGAGTGAGGTGCTTTCCTCTTTCCTCTAGGGTGACCAACCATCCCTGTGTTCTAGGACTGGGGAGTTTCCCAGTACATGGAACATTCAGTGAGAATGTTCAATTCATGCTATTTTTATTATTATTTTTTGATCAACATAATTTAAATGCACTGTGGAAGTTTAACTGTAAAATCAAGTGTACTGTGAGATAAAAACAGTTGAACAACACTGGTCTGGGAGGGCGGTGAGGATGTGGTTCCACTCTAGGGC